>CANJKZ010000629.1:0-158973 GCA_947471745.1 Closterium sp. Naga37s-1 | reverse complement strand
GCCCCAGAGCATCGCGATGCTCTCCCCGGACGCCCCAGAGCGTCGCGATGCTCTCCCCGGACGCCCCAGAGCGTCGCGATGCTTCCCTGGACGCCCCAGAGCGTCGCGATGCTCTACCCAGCCGCCCCAGAGCGTCGCGATGCTCTCCCCGGAGCCCCCAGAGCGTCGCGATGCTCTCCCCGGACGCCCCAGAGCGTCGCGATGCTCTCCCCGGACGCCCCAGAGCGTCGCGATGCTCTCCCTGGACGCCCCAGAGCGTCGCGTGCTCGCCCCGGACGCCCCAGAGCGTCGCGATGCTCTCCCAGGACGCCCCAGAGCGTCGCGGATGCTCTCCCCGAACGCCCCAGAGTGTCGCGATCCTCTCCCCGGACGCCCCAGCCAGAGCGTCGCGATGCTCTCCCTGGACGCCCCAGAGCGTCGCGATGCTCTCCCCGAACGCCCCAGAGTGTTGCGATGCTCTCCCCCGGACGCCCCAGAGCGTAGCGATGCTCTCCCGAACGCCCCAGAGCGTCGCGATGCTCTCCCCGGACGCCCCAGAGCGTCGCGATGCTCTCCCCAGACGCCCCAGAGCGTCGCGATGCTCTCCCCGGACGCCCCAGAGCGTCGCGATGCTCTCCCTAGCCGCCCCAGAGCGTCGCGATGCTCTCCCCAGACGCCCCAGAGCGTCGCGATGCTCTCTCCGCACGCCCCAGAGCATCGCGATGCTCTCCCCGGGAGCCCCAGAGCGTCGCGATGCTCTCCCCGGACGCCCCAGAGGGTCGCGATGCTCTCCCCGGACGCCCTAAAGCGTCGCGATGCTCTCCCCGGACGCCCCAGAGCGTCGCGATGCTCTCCCTGGACGCCCCAGAGCGTCGCGATGCTCTCCCTGGACGCCCCAGAGCGTCGCGATGCTCTCCCAGGACGCCCCAGAGCGTCGCAATGCTCTCCCCGAACGCCCCAGAGTGTCGCGATGCTCTCCCCGGACGCCCTTGAGCGTTGCGATGCTCTCCCGAACGCCCCAGAGCGTCGCGATGCTCTCCCCGGACGCCCCAGAGCGTCGCGATGCTCTCCCCGGACGCCCCAGAGCGTCGTGATGCTCTCTCCGGACGCCCCAGAGCGTCGCGTTGCTCTCCCCGGACGCCCCAGAGCGTCGCGATGCTCTCCCCGGACGCCCCAGAGCGTCGCGATGCTCTCTCCGGACGCCCCAGAGCGTCGCGATGCTCTCCCCGAACGCCCCAGAGCGTCGCGATGCTCTCCCCGGACGCCCCAGAGCGTCGCGATGCTCTCCCCGGACGCCCCAGAGCGTCGCGATGCTCTCCCCGACCGCCCCAGAGTGTCGCGATGCTCTCCCCGGACGCCCCAGAGCATCGCGATGCTCTCCCCAGCCGCCCTAGAGCGTCGTGATGCTCTCCCCGGACGCCCCAGAGCGTCGCGATGCTCTCCCCGGATGCCCCAGAGCGTCACGATGCTCTCCCCGGACGCCCCACAGCGTCGCGATGCTCTCCCAGGACGCCCCAGAGTGTCGCGATGCTCTCCCCGGACGCCCCAGAGCGTTGCGATGCTCTCCCGAACGCCCCAGAGCGTCGCGATGCTCTCCCCGGACGCCCCAGAGCGTCGTGATGCTCTCCCCGGACGCCCCAAAGCGTCGCGACGCTCTCCTCGGACGCCCCAGAGCGTCGCGACGCTCTCCCCGGACGCCCCAGAGCGTCGCGATGCTCTCCCCGGAAGCCCCAGAGCATTACGATGCTCTCTCAGGACGCCCCAGAGCGTCGCGATGCTCTCCCCGGACGCCCCAGAGCGTCGCGATGCTCTCCCCAGCCGCCCCAGAGCGTCGCGATGCTCTCCCCAGACGCCGCAGAGCGTCGCGATGCTCTCCCCGGACGCCCCAGAGCGTCGCGATGCTCTCCCCGGGCGCCCCAGAGCGTCGCGATGCTCTCCCCGGACGCCCTAGAGCGTCGCGATGCTCTCCCCGGACGCCCCAGAGCGTCGCGATGCTCTCCCAGGACGCCCCAGAGCGTCGCGATGCTCTCCCCGGACGCCCCAGAGCGTCGCTATGCTCTTCCCGGACGCCCCAGAGCGTCGCGATGCTCTCCTCGGACGCCCCAGAGCATCGCGATGCTCTCCCCAGCCGCCCCAGAGCGTCGTGTTGCTCTCCCCGGACGCCCCAGAGCGTCGCGATGCTCTCCCCGGACGCCCCAGAGCGTCGCGATGCTCTCCCTAGCCGCCCCAGAGCATCGCGATGCTCTCCCCGGACGCCCCAGAGCGTCGCGATGCTCTCCCCGGACGCCCCAGAGCGTCGCTATGCTCTCCCCGGACGCCCCCAAAGCGTCGCGATGCCCTCCTCGCACTCCCCAGAGCGTCGCGATGCTCTCCCAGGACGCCCCAGAGCGTTGCGATGCTCTCCCCGGACGCCCCAGAGCGTCGCTATGCTCTTCCCGGACGCCCCTGAGCGTTGCGATGCTCTCCCCGGAAGCCCCAGAGCATCGCGATGCTCTCCCCGGACGCCCCAGAGCGTCGCGATGCTCTCCCCAGACGCCCCAGAGCGTCGCTATGCTCTTCCCGGACGCCCCAGAGCGTCGCGATGCTCTCCCCGGACGCCCCCAGAGCATCGCGATGCTCTCCCCAGCCGCCCCAGAGCGTCGTGATGCTCTCCCCGGACACCCGGAGAGCGTCGCGATGCTCTCCCCGGACGCCCCCAGAGCGTCGCGATGCTCTCCCCGGACGCCCCAGAGCGTCGCGATGCTCTCCCTAGCCGCCCCAGAGCGTCGCGATGCTCTCCCCGGACGCCCCAGAGCGTCGCAATGCTCTCCCCGGACGCCCCAGAGCGTCGCGATGCTCTCCCAGGACGCCCCAGAGCGTCGCGATGCTCTCCTCGCACTCCCCAGAGCGTCGCGATGCTCTCCCAGGACGCCCCAGAGCGTCGCGATGCTCTCCCCGGACGCCCCAGAGCGTCGCGATGCTCTCTCCGGACGCCCCAGAGCGTCGCGATGCTCTCCCCGGACGCCCCAGAGCGTCGCGATGCTCTCCCCGGACGCCCCAGAGCGTCGCGATGCTCTCCCCGGGACGCCCCAGAGCGTCGCGATGCTCTCCCCGGCCGCCCCAGAGTGTCGCGATGCTCTCCCTGGACGCCCCAGAGCATCGCGATGCTCTCCCCAGCCGCCCTAGAGCGTCGTGATGCTCTCCCCGGACGCCCCAGAGCGTCGCGATGCTCTCCCCGGATGCCCCAGAGCGTCACGATGCTCTCCCCGGACGCCCCACAGCGTCGCGATGCTCTTCCAGGACGCCCCCAGAGTGTCGCGATGCTCTCCCCGGACGCCCCCAGAGCGTTACGATGCTCTCCCGAACGCCCCAGAGCGTCGCGATGCTCTCCCCGGACGCCCCAGAGCGTCGCGATGCTCTCCCCGGACGCCCCCAGAGCGTCGCTATGCTCTTCCCGGACGCCCCAGAGCGTCGCGATGCTCTCCTCGGACGCCCCAGAGCATCGCGATGCTCTCCCCAGCCGCCCCAGAGCGTCGTGTTGCTCTCCCCGGACGCCCCAGAGCGTCGCGATGCTCTCCCCGGACGCCCCAGAGCGTCGCGATGCTCTCCCTAGCCGCCCCAGAGCATCGCGATGCTCTCCCCGGACGCCCCAGAGCGTCGCGATGCTCTCCCAGGACGCCCCAGAGCGTCGCGATGCTCTCCCCGGACGCCCCAGAGCGTCGCTATGCTCTTCCCGGACGCCCCAGAGCGTCGCGATGCTCTCCTCGGACGCCCCAGAGCATCGCGATGCTCTCCCCAGCCGCCCCAGAGCGTCGTGTTGCTCTCCCCGGACGCCCCAGAGCGTCGCGATGCTCTCCCCGGACGCCCCAGAGCGTCGCGATGCTCTCCCTAGCCGCCCCAGAGCATCGCGATGCTCTCCCCGGACGCCCCAGAGCGTCGCGATGCTCTCCCCGGACGCCCCAGAGCGTCGCTATGCTCTCCCCGGACGCCCCAAAGCGTCGCGATGCCCTCCTCGCACTCCCCAGAGCGTCGCGATGCTCTCCCAGGACGCCCCAGAGCGTTGCGATGCTCTCCCTGGACGCCCCAGAGCGTCGCTATGCTCTTCCCGGACGCCCCTGAGCGTTGCGATGCTCTCCCCGGAAGCCCCAGAGCATCGCGATGCTCTCCCCGGACGCCCCAGAGCGTCGCGATGCTCTCCCCAGACGCCCCAGAGCGTCGCTATGCTCTTCCCGGACGCCCCAGAGCGTCGCGATGCTCTCCCCGGACGCCCCAGAGCATCGCGATGCTCTCCCCAGCCGCCCCAGAGCGTCGTGATGCTCTCCCCGGACACCCGAGAGCGTCGCGATGCTCTCCCCGGACGCCCCAGAGCGTCGCGATGCTCTCCCCGGACGCCCCAGAGCGTCGCGATGCTCTCCCTAGCCGCCCCAGAGCGTCGCGATGCTCTCCCCGGACGCCCCAGAGCGTCGCAATGCTCTCCCCGGACGCCCCAGAGCGTCGCGATGCTCTCCCAGGACGCCCCAGAGCGTCGCGATGCTCTCCTCGCACTCCCCAGAGCGTCGCGATGCTCTCCCAGGACGCCCCAAAGCGTCGCGATGCTCTCCCCGGACGCCCCAGAGTGTCGCGATGCTCTCTCCGGACGCCCCAGAGCGTCGCGATGCTCTCCCCGGACGCCCCAGAGTGTCGCGATGCTCTCCCCGGACGCCCCAGAGCGTCGCGATGCTCTCCCCGGACGCCCCAGAGCGTCGCGATGCTCTCCCCGGCCGCCCCAGAGTGTCGCGATGCTCTCCCTGGACGCCCCAGAGCATCGCGATGCTCTCCCCAGCCGCCCTAGAGCATCGTGATGCTCTCCCCGGACGCCCCAGAGCGTCGCGATGCTCTCCCCGGATGCCCCAGAGCGTCACGATGCTCTCCCCGGACGCCCCACAGCGTCGCGATGCTCTTCCAGGACGCCCCAGAGTGTCGCGATGCTCTCCCCGGACGCCCCAGAGCGTTACGATGCTCTCCCGAACGCCCCAGAGCGTCGCGATGCTCTCCCCGGACGCCCCAGAGCGTCGCGATGCTCTCCCCGGACGCCCCAGAGCGTCGCTATGCTCTTCCCGGACGCCCCAGAGCATCGCGATGCTCTCCTCGGACGCCCCAGAGCATCGCGATGCTCTCCCCAGACGCCCCAGAGCGTCGTGTTGCTCTCCCCGGACGCCCCAGAGCGTCGCGATGCTCTCCCCGGACGCCCCAGAGCGTCGCGATGCTCTCCCTAGCCGCCCCAGAGCATCGCGATGCTCTCCCCGGACGCCCCAGAGCGTCGCGATGCTCTCCCAGGACGCCCCAGAGCGTCGCGATGCTCTCCCCGGACGCCCCAGAGCGTCGCTATGCTCTTCCCGGACGCCCCAGAGCGTCGCGATGCTCTCCTCGGACGCCCCAGAGCATCGCGATGCTCTCCCCAGCCGCCCCAGAGCGTCGTGTTGCTCTCCCCGGACGCCCCAGAGCGTCGCGATGCTCTCCCCGGACGCCCCAGAGCGTCGCGATGCTCTCCCTAGCCGCCCCAGAGCATCGCGATGCTCTCCCCGGACGCCCCAGAGCGTCGCGATGCTCTCCCAGGACGCCCCAGAGCGTTGCGATGCTCTCCCCGGACGCCCCAGAGCGTCGCTATGCTCTTCCCGGACGCCCCTGAGCGTTGCGATGCTCTCCCCGGAAGCCCCAGAGCATCGCGATGCTCTCCCCGGACGCCCCAGAGCGTCGCGATGCTCTCCCCAGACGCCCCAGAGCGTCGCTATGCTCTTCCCGGACGCCCCAGAGCGTCGCGATGCTCTCCCCGGACGCCCCAGAGCATCGCGATGCTCTCCCCAGCCGCCCCAGAGCGTCGTGATGCTCTCCCCGGACACCCGGAGAGCGTCGCGATGCTCTCCCCGGACGCCCCAGAGCGTCGCGATGCTCTCCCCGGACGCCCCAGAGCGTCGCGATGCTCTCCCTAGCCGCCCCAGAGCGTCGCGATGCTCTCCCCGGACGCCCCAGAGCGTCGCAATGCTCTCCCCGGACGCCCCAGAGCGTCGCGATGCTCTCCCAGGACGCCCCAGAGCGTCGCGATGCTCTCCTCGCACTCCCCAGAGCGTCGCGATGCTCTCCCAGGACGCCCCAGAGCGTCGCGATGCTCTCCCCGGACGCCCCAGAGTGTCGCGATGCTCTCTCCGGACGCCCCAGAGCGTCGCGATGCTCTCCCCGGACGCCCCAGAGCGTCGCGATGCTCTCCCCGGACGCCCCAGAGCGTGGCGATGCTCTCCCCGGACGCCCCAGAGCGTCGCGATGCTCTCCCCGGCCGCCCCAGAGTGTCGCGATGCTCTCCCTGGACGCCCCAGAGCATCGCGATGCTCTCCCCAGCCGCCCTAGAGCATCGTGATGCTCTCCCCGGACGCCCCAGAGCGTCGCGATGCTCTCCCCGGATGCCCCAGAGCGTCGCGATGCTCTCCCCGGACGCCCCACAGCGTCGCGATGCTCTCCCAGGACGCCCCAGAGCGTCACGATGCTCTCCCCGGACGCCCCAGAGCGTTACGATGCTCTCCCGAACGCCCCAGAGCGTCGCGATGCTCTCCCCGGACGCCCCAGAGCGTCGCGATGCTCTCCCCGGACGCCCCAGAGCGTCGTGATGCTCTCCTCGGACGCCCCAGAGCGTCGCGATGCTCTCCCCGGACGCCCCAGAGCGTCGCGATGCTCTCCCCGGAAGCCCCAGAGCATCGCGATGCTCTCCCAGGACGCCCCAGAGCGTCGCGATGCTCTCCCCGGACGCCCCAGAGCGTCGCGAGGCTCTCCCCAGCCGCCCCAGAGCGTCGTTATGCTCTCCCCAGACGCCCCAGAGCGTCGCGATGCTCTCCCCGGACGCCCCAGAGCGTCGCGATGCTCTCCCCGGGCGCCCCAGAGCGTCGCTATGCTCTCCCCGGACGCCCTAGAGCGTCGCGATGCTCTCCCCGGACGCCCCAGAGCGTCGCGATGCTCTCCTATGACGCCCCAGAGCGTCGCGATGCTCTCCCCGGACGCCCCAGAGCGTCGCTATGCTCTTCCCGGACGCCCCAGAGCGTCGTGATGCTCTCCCCGGACGCCCCAGAGCATCGCGATGCTCTCCCCAGCCGCCCCAGAGCGTCGCGTTGCTCTCCCCGTACGCCCCAGAGCGTCGCGATGCTCTCCCCGGACGCCCCAGAGCGTCGCGATGCTCTCCCTAGCCGCCCCAGAGCATCGCGATGCTCTCTCCGGACGCCCCAGAGCATCGCGATGCTCTCCCCGGACGCCCCAGAGCGTCGCTATGCTCTCCCCGGACGCCCCAGAGCGTCGCGATGCTCTCCTCGCACTCCCCAGAGCGTCGCGATGCTCTCCCAGGACGCCCCAGAGCGTTGCGATGCTCTCCCCGGACGCCCCAGAGCGTTGCGATGCTCTCCCCGGAAGCCCCAGAGCATCGCGATGCTCTCCCCGGACGCCCCAGAGCGTCGCGATGCTCTCCCCGGACGCCCCAGAGCGTCGCGATGCTCTCCCCGGACGCCCCAGAGCATCGCGATGCTCTCCCCAGCCGCCCCAGAGCGTCGTGATGCTCTGCCCGGACGCCCCAGAGCGTCGCGATGCTCTCCCCGGACGCCACAGAGCGTCGCGATGCTCTCCCCGGACGCCCCAGAGCATCGCGATGCTCTCCCCAGCCGCCCCAGAGCGTCGTGATGCTCTCCCCGGACGCCCCAGAGCGTCGCGATGCTCTCCCCGGACGCCCCAGAGGGTCGTGATGCT
Organism: Closterium sp. Naga37s-1; assembly: GCA_947471745.1. Taxonomy (NCBI): domain Eukaryota; kingdom Viridiplantae; phylum Streptophyta; class Zygnematophyceae; order Desmidiales; family Closteriaceae; genus Closterium; species Closterium sp. Naga37s-1. The sequence continues at coordinate 151,257 of CANJKZ010000629.1, read as the reverse complement.
CTCCCCGGACGCCCCAGAGCGTCGCGATGCTCTCCCCGGACGCCCCAGAGCGTCGCGATGCTCTCCCTAGCCGCCCCAGAGCGTCGCGATGCTCTCCCCGGACGCCCCAGAGCGTCGCGATGCTCTCCCCGGACGCCACAGAGCGTTGCGATGCTCTCCCCGGAAGCCCCAGAGCATCGCGATGCTCTCCCCGGACGCCCCAGAGCGTCGCGATGCTCTCCCCGGACGCCCCAGAGCGTCGCGATGCTCTCCCCGGACGCCCCAGAGCATCGCGATGCTCTCCCCAGCCGCCCCAGAGCGTCGTGATGCTCTGCCCGGACGCCCCAGAGCGTCGCGATGCTCTCCCCGGACGCCACAGAGCGTCGCGATGCTCTCCCCGGACGCCCCAGAGCATCGCGATGCTCTCCCCAGCCGCCCCAGAGCGTCGTGATGCTCTCCCCGGACGCCCCAGAGCGTCGCGATGCTCTCCCCGGACGCCCCAGAGGGTCGTGATGCTCTCCCCGGACGCCCCAGAGCGTCGCGATGCTCTCCCCGGACGCCCCAGAGCGTCGCGATGCTCTCCCTAGCCGCCCCAGAGCGTCGCGATGCTCTCCCCGGACGCCCCAGAGCGTCGCGATGCTCTCCCCGGACGCCACAGAGCGTCGCGATGCTCTCCCCGGACGCCCCAGAGCATCGCGATGCTCTCCCCAGCCGCCCCAGAGCGTCGTGATGCTCTCCCCGGACGCCCCAGAGCGTCGCGATGCTCTCCCCGGACGCCCCAGAGGGTCGTGATGCTCTCCCCGGACGCCCCAGAGCGTCGCGATGCTCTCCTTGGACGCCCCAGAGCGTCGCGATGCTCTCCCTAGCCGCCCCAGAGCGTCGCGATGCTCTCCCCGGACGCCCCAGAGCGTCGCGATGCTCTCCCCGGACGCCCCAGAGCGTCGCGATGCTCTCCCAGGACGCCCCAGAGCGTCGCGATGCTCTCCTCGCACTCCCCAGAGCGTCGCGATGCTCTTCCAGGACGCCCCAGAGCGTCGCGATGCTCTCCTCGCACTCTCCAGAGCGTCGCGATGCTCTTCCCGGACGCCCCTGAGCGTCGCGATGCTCTCCCCGGAAGCCCCAGAGCATCGCGATGCTCTCCCCGGACACCTCAGAGCGTCGCGATGCTCTCCCCGGACGCCCCAGAGCGTCGCGATGCTCTCCCCGGACGCCCCAGAGCGTCGCGATGCTCTCCCCAGCCGCCCCAGAGCGTCGCGATGCTCTCCCCGGACGCCCCAGAGCGTCGCGATGCTCTCCCCGGTCGCCCCAGAGCGTCGCGATGCTCTCCCAGGACGCCCCAGAGCGTCGCGATGCTCTCCCCGAACGCCCCAGAGTGTCGCGATGCTCTCCCCGGACACCCCAGAGCGTTGCGATGCTCTCCCGAACGCCCCAGAGCGTCGCGATGCTCTCCCCGGACGCCCTAGAGCGTCGCGATGCTCTCCCCGGACGCCCCAGAGCGTCGTGATGCTCTCCCCGGACGCCCCAGAGCGTCGCGATGCTCTCTCCGGACGCCCCAGAGCGTCGCGATGCTCTCCCCGGACGCCCTAGAGCATCGCGATGCTCTCCCCGGACGCCCCAGAGCGTCGCGATGCTCTCCCTGGACGCTCCAGAGCGTCGCGATGCTCTCCCCGGACGCCCCAGAGCGTCGCGATGCTCTCCCAGGACGCCCCAGAGCGTCGCGATGCTCTCCCCGAACGCCCCAGAGTGTCGCGATGCTCTCTCCAGACGCCCCAGGGCGTTGCGATGTTCTCCCGAACGCCCCAGAGCGTCGCGATGCTCTCCCCGGACGCCCCAGAGCGTCGCGATGCTCTCCCCGGACGCCCCAGAGCGTCGTGATGCTCTCTCCGGACGCCCCAGAGCGTCGCGATGCTCTCCCCGTACGCCCCAGAGCGTCGCGATGCTCTCCCCGGACGCCCCAGAGCATCGCGATGCTCTCCCCAGCCGCCCCAGAGCGTTATGATGCTCTCCCCGGACGCCCCAGAGCGTCGTGATGCTCTCCCCGGACGCCCCAGAGCGTCGCGATGCTCTCCCCGGACGCCCCAGAGCGTCGCGATGCTCTCCCCGGACGCCCCAGAGCGTCGCGATGCTCTCCCCGGCCGCCCCAGAGTGTCGCGATGCTCTCCCCGGACGCCCCAGAGCCACGCGATGCTCTCCCCAGCCGCCCTAGAGCGTCGTGATGCTCTCCCCGGACGCCCCAGAGCGTCGCGATGCTCTCCCCGGACGCCCCAGAGCGTCGCGATGCTCTCCCCGGACGCCCCACAGCGTCGCGATGCTCTCCCCGGACGCCCCAGAGCGTCGCGATGCTCTCCCAGGACGCCCCAGAGCGTCGCGATGCTCTCCCCGGACGCCCCAGAGCGTCGCTATGCTCTTCCCAGACGCCCCAGAGCGTCGCGATGCTCTCCCCGGAAGCCCCAGAGCATCGCGATGCTCTCCCCGGACGCCCCAGAGCGTCGCGATGCTCTCCCCGGACGCCCCAGAGCGTCGCGATGCTCTCCCCGGACGCCCCAGAAAATCGGGATGCTCTCCCCAGCCGCCCCAGAGCGTCGTGATGCTCTCCCCGGACGCCCCAGAGCGTCGCGATGCTCTCCCCGGACGCCCCAGAGGGTCGCGATGCTCTCCCCGGACGCCCCAGAGCGTCGCGATGCTCTCCCCAGACGCCCCAGAGCGTCGCGATGCTCTCCCCGGACGCCCCAGATCGTCGCGATGCTCTCCCCGGAAGCCCCAGAGCATCGCGATGCTCTCCCTGGACGCCCAGAGCGTCGCGATGCTCTCCCCGGACGCCCTAGAGCGTCGCGATGCTCTCCCCGGACGCCCCAGAGCGTCGCGATGCTCTCCCCGGACGCCCCAGAGCGTCTCGATGCTCTCCCCGGACGCCCCAGAGCGTCGCGATGCTCTCCCAGGACGCCCCAGAGCGTCGCGATGCTCTCCTCAGACGCCCCAGAGCGTCGCTATGCTCTTCCCGGACGCCCCAGAGCGTCGCGATGCTCTCCCCGGAAGCCCCAGAGCATCGCGATGCTCTCCCCGGACGCCCCAGAGCGTCGCAATGCTCTCCTCGGACGCCCTAGAGCGTGGCGATGCTCTCCCCGGACGCCCCAGAGCATCGCGATGCTCTCCCCAGCCGCCCCAGAGCGTCGTGATGCTCTCCCCGGACGCCCCAGAGCGTTGGGATGCTCTCCCCGGACGCCCCAGAGCGTCGCGATGCTCTCCCCGGACGCCCCAGAGCGTCGCAATGCTCTCCCCAGCTGCCCCAGAGCGTCGCGATGCTCTCCCCGGACGCCCCAGAGCGTCGCGATGCTCTCCCCGGACGCCCCAGAGCGTCGCGATGCTCTCCCCGGACACCCCAGAGGGTCGCGATGTTCTCCCCAGACGCCCTAGAGCGTCGCGATGCTCTCCCCAGACGCCCTAGAGCTTCGCGATGCTCTTCCAGGACGCCCTAGAGCGTCGCGATGCTCTCCTCGGAAGCCCCAGAGCATCGCAATGCTCTCCTTGGACGCCCCAGAGCGTCGCGATGCTCTCCCCGGACGCCCTAGAGCGTCGCGATGCTCTCCCCGGACGCCCCAGAGCGTCGCGATGCTCTACCCGGACGCCCCAGAGCGTCTCGATGCTCTCCCCGGACGCCCCAGAGCGTCGCGATGCTCTCCCAGGACGCCCCAGAGCGTCGCGATGCTCTCCTCAGACGCCCCAGAGCGTCGCTATGCTCTTCCCGGACGCCCCAGAGCGTCGCGATGCTCTCCCCGGAAGCCCCAGAGCATCGCGATGCTCTCCCCGGACGCCCCAGAGCGTCGCAATGCTCTCCTCGGACGCCCTAGAGCGTGGCGATGCTCTCCCCGGACGCCCCAGAGCATCGCGATGCTCTCCCCAGCCGCCCCAGAGCGTCGTGATGCTCTCCCCGGACGCCCCAGAGCGTTGGGATGCTCTCCCCGGACGCCCCAGAGCGTCGCGATGCTCTCCCCGGACGCCCCAGAGCGTCGCAATGCTCTCCCCAGCTGCCCCAGAGCGTCGCGATGCTCTCCCCGGACGCCCCAGAGCGTCGCGATGCTCTCCCCGGACGCCCCAGAGCGTCGCGATGCTCTCCCCGGACACCCCAGAGGGTCGCGATGTTCTCCCCAGACGCCCTAGAGCGTCGCGATGCTCTCCCCAGACGCCCTAGAGCTTCGCGATGCTCTTCCAGGACGCCCTAGAGCGTCGCGATGCTCTCCTCGGAAGCCCCAGAGCATCGCAATGCTCTCCTTGGACGCCCCAGAGCGTCGCGATGCTCTCCTCGGACGCCCCAGAGCGTCGCGATGCTCTCCTCGGACGCCCCAGAGCGTCGCGATGCTCTACCCGGACGCCCCAGAGCATCGCGATACTCTCCCCAGCCGCCCCAGAGCGTCGCGATGCTCTCCCGAACGCCCCAGAGCGTCGTGATGCTCTCCCCGGACGCCCCAGAGCGTCTTGATGCTCTCCCCGGAAGCCCCAGAGCGTCGCGATGATCTCCCCGGACGCCCCAGAGCGTCGCGATGCTCTCCCTGGACGCCCCAGAGCGTCGCGATGCTCTCCCCGGACGCCCCAGAGCGTCGCGATGCTCTCCCCGGACGCCCCAGAGCGTCTCGATGCTCTCCCCGGACGCCCCAGAGCGTCGCGATGCTCTCCCAGGACGCCCCAGAGCGTCGCGATGCTCTCCTCAGACGCCCCAGAGCGTCGCTATGCTCTTCCCGGACGCCCCAGAGCGTCGCGATGCTCTCCCCGGAAGCCCCAGAGCATCGCGATGCTCTCCCCGGACGCCCCAGAGCGTCGCAATGCTCTCCTCGGACGCCCTAGAGCGTGGCGATGCTCTCCCCGGACGCCCCAGAGCATCGCGATGCTCTCCCCAGCCGCCCCAGAGCGTCGTGATGCTCTCCCCGGACGCCCCAGAGCGTTGGGATGCTCTCCCCGGACGCCCCACAGCGTCGCGATGCTCTCCCCGGACGCCCCAGAGCGTCGCGATGCTCTCCCAGGACGCCCCAGAGCGTCGCGATGCTCTCCCCGGACGCCCCAGAGCGTCGCTATGCTCTTCCCAGACGCCCGAGAGCGTCGCGATGCTCTCCCCGGAAGCCCCAGAGCATCGCGATGCTCTCCCCGGACGCCCCAGAGCGTCGCGATGCTCTCCCCGGACGCCCCAGAGCGTCGCGATGCTCTCCCCGGACGCCCCAGAGAATCGCGATGCTCTCCCCAGCCGCCCCAGAGCGTCGTGATGCTCTCCCCGGACGCCCCAGAGCGTCGCGATGCTCTCCCCGGACGCCCCAGAGGGTCGCGATGCTCTCCCCGGACGCCCCAGAGCGTCGCAATGCTCTCCCCAGCTGCCCCAGAGCGTCGCGATGCTCTCCCCGGACGCCCCAGAGCGTCACGATGCTCTCCCCGGACGCCCCAGAGCGTCGCGATGCTCTCCCCAGACGCCCCAGAGCGTCGCGATGCTCTCCCCGGACGCCCCAGATCGTCGCGATGCTCTCCCCGGAAGCCCCAGAGCATCGCGATGCTCTCCCTGGACGCCCAGAGCGTCGCGATGCTCTCCCCGGACGCCCTAGAGCGTCGCGATGCTCTCCCCGGACGCCCCAGAGCGTCGCGATGCTCTCCCCGGACGCCCCAGAGCGTCTCGATGCTCTCCCCGGACGCCCCAGAGCGTCGCGATGCTCTCCCAGGACGCCCCAGAGCGTCGCGATGCTCTCCTCAGACGCCCCAGAGCGTCGCTATGCTCTTCCCGGACGCCCCAGAGCGTCGCGATGCTCTCCCCGGAAGCCCCAGAGCATAGCGATGCTCTCCCCGGACGCCCCAGAGCGTCGCAATGCTCTCCTCGGACGCCCTAGAGCGTGGCGATGCTCTCCCCGGACGCCCCAGAGCATCGCGATGCTCTCCCCAGCCGCCCCAGAGCGTCGTGATGCTCTCCCCGGACGCCCCAGAGCGTTGGGATGCTCTCCCCGGACGCCCCAGAGCGTCGCGATGCTCTCCCCGGACGCCCCAGAGCGTCGCAATGCTCTCCCCAGCTGCCCCAGAGCGTCGCGATGCTCTCCCCGGACGCCCCAGAGCGTCGCGATGCTCTCCCCGGACGCCCCAGAGCGTCGCGATGCTCTCCCCGGACACCCCAGAGGGTCGCGATGTTCTCCCCAGACGCCCTAGAGCGTCGCGATGCTCTCCCCAGAAGCCCTAGAGCTTCGCGATGCTCTTCCAGGACGCCCTAGAGCGTCGCGATGCTCTCCTCGGAAGCCCCAGAGCATCGCAATGCTCTCCTTGGACGCCCCAGAGCGTCGCGATGCTCTCCTCGGACGCCCCAGAGCGTCGCGATGCTCTCCTCGGACGCCCCAGAGCGTCGCGATGCTCTACCCGGACGCCCCAGAGCATCGCGATACTCTCCCCAGCCGCCCCAGAGCGTCGCGATGCTCTCCCGAACGCCCCAGAGCGTCGTGATGCTCTCCCCGGACGCCCCAGAGCGTCTTGATGCTCTCCCCGGACGCCCCAGAGCGTCGCGATGATCTCCCCGGACGCCCCAGAGCGTCGCGATGCTCTCCCTGGACGCCCCACAGCGTTGCGATGCTCTCCCCGGACGCCCCAGAGCGTCGCGATGCTCTCCCCGGACGCCCCAGAGCGTCTCGATGCTCTCCCCGGACGCCCCAGAGCGTCGCGATGCTCTCCCAGGACGCCCCAGAGCGTCGCGATGCTCTCCTCAGACGCCCCAGAGCGTCGCTATGCTCTTCCCGGACGCCCCAGAGCGTCGCGATGCTCTCCCCGGAAGCCCCAGAGCATCGCGATGCTCTCCCCGGACGCCCCAGAGCGTCGCAATGCTCTCCTCGGACGCCCTAGAGCGTGGCGATGCTCTCCCCGGACGCCCCAGAGCATCGCGATGCTCTCCCCAGCCGCCCCAGAGCGTCGTGATGCTCTCCCCGGACGCCCCAGAGCGTTGGGATGCTCTCCCCAGACGCCCCAGAGCGTCGCGATGCTCTCCCCGGACGCCCCAGAGTGTCGCAATGCTCTCCCCAGCTGCCCCAGAGCGTCGCGATGCTCTCCCCGGACGCCCCAGAGCGTCGCGATGCTCTCCCCGGACGCCCCAGAGCGTCGCGATGCTCTCCCCGGACACCCCAGAGGGTCGCGATGTTCTCCCCAGACGCCCTAGAGCGTCGCGATGCTCTCCCCAGACGCCCTAGAGCTTCGCGATGCTCTTCCAGGACGCCCTAGAGCGTCGCGATGCTCTCCTCGGAAGCCCCAGAGCATCGCAATGCTCTCCTTGGACGCCCCAGAGCGTCGCGATGCTCTCCTCGGACGCCCCAGAGCGTCGCGATGCTCTCCTCGGACGCCCCAGAGCGTCGCGATGCTCTACCCGGACGCCCCAGAGCATCGCGATACTCTCCCCAGCCGCCCCAGAGCGTCGCGATGCTCTCCCGAACGCCCCAGAGCGTCGTGATGCTCTCCCCGGACGCCCTAGAGCGTCTTGATGCTCTCCCCGGACGCCCCAGAGCGTCGCGATGATCTCCCCGGACGCCCCAGAGCGTCGCGATGCTCTCCCTGGACGCCCCAGAGCGTCGCGATGCTCTCCCCGGACGCCCCAGAGCGTCGCGATGCTCTCCTCGGACGCCCCAGAGCGTCGCTATGCTCTTCTCGGACGCCCCAGAGCGTCGCGATGCTCTCGCCGGAAGCCCCAGAGAATCGCGATGCTCTCCCTGGACGCCCCAGAGCGTCGCAATGCTCTCCCCAGACGCCCCAGAGCGTCGCGATGCTCTCCTCGGACGCCCCAGAGCATCGCGATGCTCTCCCCAGCCGCCCCAGAGCGTCGTGATGCTCTCCCCGGACGCCCCAGAGCGTCGCGATGCTCTCCCCGGACGCCCCAGAGCGTCGCGATGCTCTCCCCGGACGCCCCAGAGCGTCGCGATGCTCTCCCCAGCCGCCCCAGAGCGTCGCGATGCTCTCCCTGACACCCCAGAGCGTCGCGATGCTCTCCCCGGACGCCCCAGAGCGTCGCGATGCTCTCCCCGGACGCCCCAGAGCGTCGCGATGCTCTCCCCGGACACCCCAGAGTGTCGCGATGCTCTCCCCGGACGCCCAAGAGCGTCGCGATGCTCTCCCAAGACGCCACAGAGCGTCGCGATGCTCTCCCCGGACGCCCCATAGCGTCGCTATGCTCTTCCAGGACGCCCCAGAGTGTCGCGATGCTCTCCCCGGAAGCCCCAGAGCATCGCGATGCTCTCCCCGGACGCCCCAGAGCGTCGCAATGCTCTCCTCGGACGCCCTAGAGCGTGGCGATGCTCTCCCCGGACGCCCGAGAGCATCGCGATGCTCTCCCCAGCCGCCCCAGAGCGTCGTGATGCTCTCCCCGGACGCCCCAGAGCGTTGGGATGCTCTCCCCGGACGCCCCAGAGCGTCGCGATGCTCTCCCCGGACGCCCCAGAGTGTCGCAATGCTCTCCCCAGCTGCCCCAGAGCGTCGCGATGCTCTCCCCGGACGCCCCAGAGCGTCGCGATGCTCTCCCCGGACGCCCCAGAGCGTCGCGATGCTCTCCCCGGACACCCCAGAGGGTCGCGATGTTCTCCCCAGACGCCCTAGAGCGTCGCGATGCTCTCCCCAGACGCCCTAGAGCTTCGCGATGCTCTTCCAGGACGCCCTAGAGCGTCGCGATGCTCTCCTCGGAAGCCCCAGAGCATCGCAATGCTCTCCTTGGACGCCCCAGAGCGTCGCGATGCTCTCCTCGGACGCCCCAGAGCGTCGCGATGCTCTCCTCGGACGCCCCAGAGCGTCGCGATGCTCTACCCGGACGCCCCAGAGCATCGCGATACTCTCCCCAGCCGCCCCAGAGCGTCGCGATGCTCTCCCGAACGCCCCAGAGCGTCGTGATGCTCTCCCCGGACGCCCCAGAGCGTCTTGATGCTCTCCCCGGACGCCCCAGAGCGTCGCGATGATCTCCCCGGACGCCCCAGAGCGTCGCGATGCTCTCCCTGGACGCCCCAGAGCGTCGCGATGCTCTCCCCGGACGCCCCAGAGCGTCGCGATGCTCTCCTCGGACGCCCCAGAGCGTCGCTATGCTCTTCTCGGACGCCCCAGAGCGTCGCGATGCTCTCGCCGGAAGCCCCAGAGCATCGCGATGCTCTCCCTGGACGCCCCAGAGCGTCGCAATGCTCTCCCCAGACGCCCCAGAGCGTCGCGATGCTCTCCTCGGACGCCCCAGAGCATCGCGATGCTCTCCCCAGCCGCCCCAGAGCGTCGTGATGCTCTCCCCGGACGCCCCAGAGCGTCGCGATGCTCTCCCCGGACGCCCCAGAGCGTCGCGATGCTCTCCCCGGACGCCCCAGAGCGTCGCGATGCTCTCCCCAGCCGCCCCAGAGCGTCGCGATGCTCTCCCTGACACCCCAGAGCGTCGCGATGCTCTCCCCGGACGCCCCAGAGCGTCGCGATGCTCTCCCCGGACGCCCCAGAGCGTCGCGATGCTCTCCCCGGACACCCCAGAGTGTCGCGATGCTCTCCCCGGACGCCCAAGAGCGTCGCGATGCTCTCCCAAGACGCCACAGAGCGTCGCGATGCTCTCCCCGGACGCCCCATAGCGTCGCTATGCTCTTCCAGGACGCCCCAGAGTGTCGCGATGCTCTCCCCGGAAGCCCCAGAGCATCGCGATGCCCTCCTTGGACGCCCCAGAGCGTCGCGATGCTCTCCTCGGACGCCCCAGAGCGTCGCGATGCTCTCCTCGGACGCCCCAGAGCGTCGCGATGCTCTACTCGGACGCCCAAGAGCGTCGCGATACTCTCTCCAGCCGCCCAGAGCGTCGCGATGCTGTCCCGGACACCCGAGAGCGTCGCGATGCTCTCCCCGGACGCCCAAGAGCGTCGCGATGCTCTCCCAAGACGCCCCAGAGCGTCGCGATGCTCTCCCCGGACGCCCCAGAGCGTCGCTATGCTCTCCAAGGACGCCCCAGAGTGTCGCGATGCTCTCCCCGGAAGCCCCAGAGCATCGCGATGCTCTCCTCGGACGCCCCAGAGCATCGCGATGCTCTCCTCGGACGCCCCAGAGCGTCGCGATGCTCTACTCGGACGCCCAAGAGCGTCGCGATACTCTCCCCAGCCGCCCCAGAGCGTCGCGATGCTCTCCCGGACGCCCCAGAGCGTCGCGATGCTCTCCCCGGACGCCCCACAGCGTCGCGATGCTCTCCCCGGACGCCCCAGAGCATCGCGATGCTCTCCCCGGACGCCCCAGAGCGTCGCGATGCTCTCCCTGGACGCCCTAGAGCGTCGCGATGCTCTCCCCGGACGCCCCAGAGCGTCGCGATGCTCTCCCTGGACGCCCCAGAGCGTCGCGATGCTCTCCCCGGGCGCCCCAGAGCGTTGCGATGCTCTCCTCAAACGCCCCAGAGCGTCGTGATGCCCTCCCCGGACGCCCCAGAGCGTCGCGATGCTCTCCCCAGACGCCCCAGAGCGTCGCGATGCTCTCTCCGGACGCCCCAGAGCATTGCGATGCTCTCCCCAGCCGCCCCAGAGCGTCGTGATGCATTCCCCGGACGCCCCAGAGCGTCGCGATGCTCTCCCCGGACGCCCCAGAGCGTCGCGATGCTCTCCCCGGACGCCCCAGAGCGTCGCGATGCTCTCCCCGGACGCCCCAGAGCATCGCGATGCTCTCCCCAGCCGCCCCAGAGCGTCGCGATGCTCTCCCCGGACGCCCCAGAGCGTCGCGTTCCTCTCCCCGGACGCCCCAGAGCGTCGCGATGCTCTCCCCGGACGCCCCAGAGCGTCGCGATGCTCTACCCAGACTCCCCAGAGCGTCGCGATGCTCTCCCCAGCCGCCCCAGAGCGTCGTGATGCTCTCCCCGGACGCCCAAGAGCGTCGCGATGATCTCCTCGGACACCCCAGAGCGTCGCGATACTCTCTCCGAACGCCCCAGAGCGTCGCGATGCTCTCCCAGGACGCCCCAGAGCGTTGCGATGCACTCCCCGGACGCCCCAGAGCGTCGCGATGCTCTCCCCGGACGCCCCAGAGTGTCGCGATGCTCTCCCCGGACACCCCAGAGCGTCGCGATGCTCTCCCCGGACGCCCAAGAGCGTCGCGATGCTCTCCCAAGACGCCCCAGAGCGTCGCGATGCTCTCCCCGGACGCCCCAGAGCGTCGCTATGCTCTCCCAGGACGCCCCAGAGTGTCGCGATGCTCTCTCCGGAAGCCTCGGACGCCCCAGAGCATCGCGATGCTCTCCTCGGACGCCCCAGAGCGTCGCGATGCTCTACTCGGACGCCCAAGAGCGTCGCGATACTCTCCCCAGCCGCCCCAGAGCGTCGCGATGCTCTCCCGGACGCCCCAGAGCGTCGCGATGCTCTCCTCGGACGCCCCACAGCGTCGCGATGCTCTCCCCGGACGCCCCAGAGCGTTGCGATGCTCTCCCCGGACGCCCTTGAGCGTCGCGATGCTCTCCCTGGACGCCCTAGAGCGTCGCGATGCTCTCCCCGGACGCCCCAGAGCGTCGCGATGCCCTCCCTGGACGCCCCAGAGCGTCGCGATGCTCTCCCTGGACGCCCTAGAGCGTCGCGATGCTCTCCCTGGACGCCCCAGAGCGTCGCGATGCTCTCCCCGGACGCCCCAGAGCGTCGCGATGCTCTCCCCGGACGCCCCAGAGCGTCGCGATGCTCTACCCAGACGCCCCAGAGCGTCGCGATGCTCTCCCCAGCCGCCCCAGAGCGTCGTGATGCTCTCCCCGGACGCCCAAGAGCGTCGCAATGCTCTCCTCGGACACCCCAGAGCGTCGCGATACTCTCTCCGGACGCCCCAGAGCGTCGCGATGCTCTCCCAGGACGCCCCAGAGCATCGCGATGCTCTCCCCGGACGCCCCAGAGCGTCGCTATGCTCTTCCAGGACGCCCCAGAGCGTCGCGATGCTCTCCCCGGAAGCCCCTGAGCATCGCGATGCTCTCCTTGGACGCCCCAGAGCGTCGCGATGCTCTCCCCGGACACCCCAGAGCGTCGCGATGCTCTCCCCGGACGCCCAAGAGCATCGCGATGCTCTCCCCAGCTGCCCCAGAGCGTCGCGATGCTCTCCCCGGACGCCCCAGAGCGTCGCGATCCTCTCCCCGGACGCCCCAGAGCGTCGCGATGCTCTCCCCGGACGCCCCAGAGCGTCGCGATCCTCTCCCCGGACGCCCCAGAGCGTCGCGATGCTCTACCCGGACGCCCCAGAGCGTCGCGATACTCTCCCCAGCCGCCCCAGAGCGTCGCGAGGCTCTCCCGGACGCCCCAGAGCGTCGCGATGCTCTCCCCGGACGCCCCAGAGCGTCGCGATGCTCTCCTTGGACGCCCCAGAGCGTCGCGATGCTCTCCCTGGACGCCCCAGAGCGTCGCGATGCTGTCCCCAGATGCCCCAGAGCGTCGCGATGCTCTCCCCGGACGCCCCAGAGTGTCGCGATGCTCTCCCCGGACGCCCCAGAGCGTCGCGATGCTCTACCCAGACTCCCCAGAGCGTCGCGATGCTCTCCCCAGCCGCCCCAGAGCGTCGTGATGCTCTCCCCGGACGCCCAAGAGCGTCGCGATGCTCTCCTCGGACACCCCAGAGCGTCGCGATACTCTCTCCGGACGCCCCAGAGCGTCGCGATGCTCTCCCAGGCTGCCCCAGAGCGTCGCGATGCTCTCCCCGGACGCCCCAGAGCGTCGCGATGCTCTCCCCGGACGCCCCAGAGTGTCGCGATGCTCTCCCCGGACACCCCAGAGCGTCGCGATGCTCTCCCCGGACGCCCAAGAGCGTCGCGATGCTCTCCCAAGACGCCCCAGAGCGTCGCGATGCTCTCCCCGGACGCCCCAGAGCGTCGCTATGCTCTCCCAGGACGCCCCAGAGTGTCGCGATGCTCTCCCCGGAAGCCTCGGACGCCCCTGAGCGTCGCGATGCTCTCCCCGGACGCCCCAGAGCGTCGCGGTGCTCTCCCTGGACGCCCCAGAGCGTCGCGATGCTCTCCCTGGACCACTAGAGCGTCGCGATGCTCTCCCTGGACGCCCCAGAGCGTCGCGATGCTCTCCCCGGACGCCCCAGAGCGTCGCGATGCTCTACCCAGACGCCCCAGAGCGTCGCGATGCTCTCCCCAGCCGCCCCAGAGCGTCGTGATGCTCTCCCCGGACGCCCAAGAGCGTCGCGATGCTCTCCTCGGACACCCCAGAGCGTCGCGATACTCTCTCCGGACGCCCCAGAGCGTCGCGATGCTCTCCCAGGACGCCCCAGAGCATCGCGATGCTCTCCCCGGACGCCCCAGAGCGTCGCTATGCTCTTCCAGGACGCCCCAGAGCGTCGCGATGCTCTCCCCGGAAGCCCCTGAGCATCGCAATGCTCTCCTTGGACGCCCCAGAGCGTCGCGATGCTCTCCCCGGACACCCCAGAGCGTCGCGATGCTCTCCCCGGACGCCCAAGAGCATCGCGATGCTCTCCCCGGCCGCCCCAGAGCGTCGCGATGCTCTCCCCGGACGCCCCAGAGCGTCGCGATCCTCTCCCCGGACGCCCCAGAGCGTCGCGATGCTCTACCCGGACGCCCCAGAGCGTCGCGATACTCTCCCCAGCCGCCCCAGAGCGTGGCGAGGCTCTCCCGGACGCCCCAGAGCGTCGCGATGCTCTCCCCGGACGCCCCAGAGCGTCGCGATGCTCTCCCTGGACGCCCCAGAGCGTCGCGATGCTGTCCCCGGACGCCCCAGAGCGTCGCGATGCTCTCCCCGGACGCCCCAGAGTGTCGCGATGCTCTCCCCGGACGCCCCAGAGTGATGCGATGCTCTCCCAGACGCCCAAGAGCGTCGCGATGCTCTACCCGGACGCCCAAGAGCGTCGTGATGCTCTCCCCGGACGCCCCAGAGGGTCGCGATGATCTCCCCAGACGCCCCAGAGCGTCGCGATGATCTCCCCGGACGCCCCAGAGCATCGCGATGCTCTCCCCAGCCGCCCCAGAGCGTCGTGATGCTCTCCCCGGACGCCCCAGAGCATCGTGATGCTCTCCGCGGATGCCCCAGAGCGTCGCGATGCTCTCCCCGGACGCCCCAGAGCGTTGCGATGCTCTCCCCGGCCGCCCCAGAGCGTCGCGATGCTCTCCCCGGACGCCCCAGAGCATCGCGATGCTCTCCCCAGTCGCCCCAGAGCGACGCGATGCTCTCCCCGGACGCCCCAGAGCGTCGCGTTGCTCTCCCCGGACGCCCCAGAGCGTCGCGATGCTCTCCCCGGGCGCCCCAGAGCGTCGCGATGCTCTCCCCGGACGCCCCAGAGCGTCGCGATGCTCTCCCCGGACGCCCTAGAGCATCGCGATGCTCTCCCCGGACGCCCCAGAGCGTCGCGATGCTCTCCCCGGACGCCCCAGAGCGTCGCGATGCTCTCCGAGGACGCCCCAGAGCGTCGCGATGCTCTCCCAGGACGCCCCAGAGCGTCGCGATGCTCTCCCCGAACGCCCCAGAGTGTCGCGATGCTCTCCCCGGACGCCCCAGAGCGTGCTCTCTCCGGACGCCCCAGAGCGTCGCGATGCTCTCCCCGGACGCCCCAGAGCGTCGCGATGCTTTCCCCGGACGCCCCAGAGCATCGCGATGCTCTCCCCAGCCGCCCCAGAGCGTCGTGATGCTCTCCCCGGACGCCCCAGAGCGTCGTGATGCTCTCCCCGGACGCCCCAGAGCGTCGCGATGCTCTCCCCGGACGCCCCAGAGCGTCGCGATGCTCTCCCCGGACGCCCCAGAGCGTCGCGATGCTCTCCCCGGCCGCCCCAGAGTGTCGCGATGCTCTCCCCGGACGCCCCAGAGCATCGCGATGCTCTCCCCAGCCGCCCTAGAGCGTCGTGATGCTCTCCCCGGACGCCCCAGAGCGTCGCGATGCTCTCCCCGGACGCCCCAGAGCGTCGCGATGCTCTCCCCGGACGCCCCAGAGCGTCGCGATGCTCTCCCCGGACGCCCCAGAGCGTCGCTATGCTCTTCCCGGACGCCCCAGATCGTCGCGATGCTCTCCCCGGAAGCCCCAGAGCATCGCGATGCTCTCCCCGGACGCCCAGAGCGTCGCGATGCTCTCCCCGGACGCCCCAGAGCGTCGCGATGCTCTCCCCGGACGCCCCAGAGCGTCGCGATGCTCTCCCCAGACGCCCCAGAGCGTCTCGATGCTCTCCCCGGACGCCCCAGAGCGTTGCGATGCTCTCCCAGGACGCCCCAGAGCGTCGCGATGCTCTCCTCAGACGCCCAAGAGCGTCGCTATGCTCTTCCCGGACGCCCCAGAGCGTCGCGATTCTCTCCCCGGAAGCCCCAGAGCATCGCGATGCTCTCCCCGGACGCCCCAGAGCATCGCGATGCTCTCCTCGGACGCCCTAGAGCGTCGCGATGCTCTCCCAGGACGCCCCAGAGCATCGCGATGCTCTCCCCAGCCGCCCCAGAGCGTCGTGATGCTCTCCCCGGACGCCCCAGAGCGTTGCGATGCTCTCCCCGGACGCCACAGAGCGTCGCGATGCTCTCCCCGGACGCCCCAGAGCGTCGCAATGCTCTCCCCAGCCGCCCCAGAGCGTCGCGATGCTCTACCCGGACACCCCAGAGCGTCGCGATGCTCTCCCCAAACGCCCCAGAGCGTCGCGATGCTCTCCCCGGACACCCCAGAGGGTCGCGATGCTCTCCCCAGACGCCCTAGAGCGTCGCGATGCTCTTCCAGGACGCCCTAGAGCGTCGCGATGCTCTCCCCGGAAGCCCCAGAGCATCGCGATGCTCTCCTTGGACGCCCCAGAGCGTCGCGATGCTCTCCTCGGACGCCCCAGAGCGTCGCGATGCTCTCCTCTGACGCCCCAGAGCGTCGCGTGTTATAGTCACAATAGCATTGAATGTGCCTAAAACAAAAGATAGAGTGCACAGACGGATTTCTGCACAGCGGCTTCAAACGTTGATAGCGTTCTGCTCACAGCTGAAAATGACTTGATTCAAATTGGATCTGGAGCGTCTTGACGTCGCCTACAATACGTAATTTAGATTGCACGATTTCATAAAGAATTGACGACACAGCGTCGGTTTGAACGAACGGTACTATGGCAGCCACTATAGTCTTAGAACACAAGATAGGAAGAGTTACGAGTTGGGAATGACTCCCAGCTCCTACAAACCCCAAGAGCCGAGGTACAGTGATGTGGAATAGTGCCACACTGTCCCCAACCACGAAGGGTCTCGAAACTACCCTCCACAAGGGCCTACACCAAGAGAAATGTTACACTACACAAAGTAATGCAACTATTCTCACTATCTTAAAGTTTACCCTTTTGGAGAGCTTCGAAATAACCTGAATCTTGAAACGAAGGCTCTGGTTCTTCAAGGTAAATTCTTCCTTGAGTTCTTGGAAGTCTGCTGTGCACACCTGCGACACGCCGAACGTTCCACACACGATAAAATAGAAAACCGCACACGACACGCAAACGACGACGTGACACGCGACTAGCGATAACTCGCTATTGACTCGACGCACACATTCAAAATCATGCTTCATCATACACACACTATTGTAAACATGAAATATATATTATTTCATGCCCTCATACCATTCCATGCACACACGCATGCACGCACACGGACAACAAGCCGAATGCAAACCGTAGGGTTGCACCAACAAACTCCCCCTCGGATTGTTGGCCTTAGGATCTTGCTCTCTCAGTTCAGAGCCATCCCAGCCAGCTTGCAACACTTCCAATGCTGCTGCTCCACCAGCCTCTTGGTCATCATGTCAGCTGGCTGCCTTGTCGTCTTCACATAGTGCAACTCAACTTCACCCGCGGCCACCATGCTCCTCGTCCAATGCCACTTCACCCTCATGTGCTTGGTGAGGCCATGCAACACAGGGTTCTTAGCAAGAGAAATGGCACCCTGGCTGTCACAGTAGAGTGGGGTAGGTCCTTGCTGCTCCTCCCCCAATTCAGCCAACAAACGCCGCTGCCACACAATCTCTCGTACGGCACGGAAGAGTGCCATATACTCGGACTCCACCGAGCTCAATGCTTGATCCACCTGCTTCTTGCTCTCCCAAGCAGTTGGGCCTCCACCAACACAGCAAATGAACCCTCCAACACTTGTCATGTCCTCTGGTTCTGATGCAAAAGAAACATCCGAGAATGCGGTGAGGAACAAACGCCCGGGTTCAACACCATCCGCGCCCTTTTGGCGCCTTTGCGCCGCCGCCGAATATTGCAGCCCAACGGTCGGTGTTTGGCCAAGATACTTGGCCACTCTCATTCCAGCTGCTACCTGCTCCTCATTAGGGCATTGAACAACCCTAGCCAACTGTCCGGTAGCAAACGCGACGTCCGGTCGGGTGTTTACCGCCGCGTACATGAGGCTGCCCACCAACGAGTGAAAACGGCGCCTCTCCCATTCACCAACGCTCTCCTCCTCTGGTCCCTTCACACACTTGAAACCAGAGGGAAAGGGTGTAGCCACATGGCCTTCACTCTGCCCAAAGTTGGCAGCCAATGCCTCCAGGTACTTCCGTTGATGCACCCGCATGCACCGCTTCTCCACATCACGTTCAATGTGAAGCCCAAGGTAGAAGTTGACGTCACCAAGGGCCTTACACTTAAACTTGTCCTGAAGCTTCAGCATCACCTCCTTCACAAGGTCAGATGAGGGTGAAAAGATGAGGATGTCATCCACGTACACCACCATGAAGCTACTCTGCTCCCCCTCGCCAAGCATGAACAATGAGTGATCGGCCGTTGAGGGAGTGAAGCCGATCTCCTCCAAAACTCCTCGCAGCTTCAAGTACCACTTGTTGGTGCAACCCTACGGTTTGCACTCGGCTTGTTGTCCGTGTGCGTGAATGTGTGTGTGTATAGAATGGTATGAGGGCATGGGATAATATATATTTCATGCTTATAATTGTGTGTGAATGTTGAGTCATGATGTCGAGTGTGTGTGTCGAGTCAATAGCGAGTTATCGCTAGACGCGTGTTACGCGGTCGTTTGTGTCTCGCGCGCGGTTTCTATTTTGTCGTGCGCGGTTTCTATTTTTGTCCTGTGTCGAACGTTCGGCGTGTCGCAGGTGTGTGCAGCAGACCCATCAAGAACTCAAGGATGAGTTTGTGATGAAGAGCCCGAGCCTTGGTGTCAAGCCTCAAGTGATTTCGAAGCTCGCCAAAAGGGTACACCTCAAGATATTGAAGATAGTTACATTACTTTGTGTAGTGTAACATTTCACTTGGTGTAGGCCCTAGTGAAGGGTAGTTTCGAGACCCTTCGTGGTTGGGGACAGTGTGGCACTGTTCCACATCACTGTAACTCGGCTCTTGGGGTTTGTAGGAGCTGGGAGTCATTCCCAACTTGTAACTCTTCCTATCTTGTGTTCTAAGACTATAGTGGCTGCCATAGTACCGTTCGTTCAAACCGACGCTGTGTCGTCAATTCTTTATCAAATCGTGCAATCTAAATTGATAATTGTAGACGACGTGAAGACGCTCCAGATCCAATTTGAATCAAGTCATTTGCAGCTGTGAGAAGAACGCTATCAACGTTTGAAGCCGCTGTGCAGAAATCCGTCTGTGCTCTCTATCTTTCGTTTTAGGCACATTCAAGCCTATTGTGACTATAACAAGTGGTATCAGAGCCCCTTGGAGCAGTTTCGACAATGTCTGGACCTGAGGAAAGAGGTGGCAGAGGTGCTGGTGGCAGTGGAGAAGCTCAAGCTCAAGGCCAACCCCGTGATTCAGCCATGGCGCCCATGCAACCAAGTCTTGGCCCACCTAGGGATGAGCCTAGGGTGTTTGGGCTTGACAAGTTCAACGGTGACAACTTTGCTGAATGGTCCTTCAAGATGGAGAACATCTTTGACCACTATGACCTGCTGGAGGTGATGGAAGGAACGGAGAAGCGCCCCGAGAACGACCCGGAGAAGAGCCCGTGGGTGCGGAAGAGCGCACAAGGCTATCTCTTACTTGGGCAAGCGTTGGGGAGCAGTCAGATCCGTCACATCAAGCCATTCCAGCGTGAACCAGAGAAAGGACCAAAGGCATGGGCTGCTCTCAAGGGTGTACATGCTCCTGCAACAGCGGCGGTAGCGGTGGTGTTGGAACGGCAAATGGCGGCACTACGAATTGAAGAAGACGAAGCGGTTGAAGAAGGGGTGCAGAAATTCTTCGACTTGTTGACGCGGCTTGAGGGAGTTGATTTGAACTACAGTGAGCTCCAAAAGAAGACCAAGTTGCTGGCCTTACTCCCAGAGTCATGGTCCTCGCTCATCATCAACCTTAATCGCGACTTGCCCCGCCTCTCGCTTGAAGACGTGAAGCGAGCTATCCTTCAAGAGGATTTCCGCCACCGTGAGTTGGCGATTGCGGATGGCGCTGGGGCAGCGAGCATCGGCTGTGGATATGGTCGAGGAAGAGGCAGAGGACGAGGGGGAGGAAGGTTTGGTGGCAGCAACTTCGGCGGAGGCCGCAGGAGTGGCGGTTACGGCAGCGACGACAAGAGCTACGGACGCGGTCGCGGCCGATTCGACGGCGAGTGTCACTATTGCCACAAGAGCGGACACATGTGGCGCGACTGCTACAAACTCCCTGATGGTTGGACTCCTGCTCAAGGCCAAGAGGGTAGAGGAGCAGGAGGAGGGAGAGGACGAGGCCGTGGAGGCCGTGGCGGTCGCGGTGGCGGAGCTGCAAACATGAAGAGCGGAGACAACGACAAGGACCCGAGCGACGATCGATACCCGGGTCTATTCTACTTCGTGTCGACGCAAGTACCGGCTGGTCCAGAGAAGGATGAAGGCTTTGAGGAGCCAGCAGCTGTGGGGAAGGTGACCCTACACCCCCTGGACTATTGGGTGATTGATAGTGGCGCTACCTATAGCATGACACCTCGCCCGGACTTGCTCACCGAACTCGAGCCGTCACCGGTGAAGCATGTCACATCGGCTTTGGGGCAGCGAGCAGAGGTGAAAGGCATGGGCAAGGCCATGTTCAAGGGTGCTGATGGGAAGATGGTGGGCCTCAAGAACGTGCTTTGGGTGCCCAGCCTTGCTGCAAACCTGATTTCCGTGCGGCGGTTGGCAAAGGCCGGCATGGACACGAACTCGAAGGGAGCCAAGACCTACACCGCAAGGCTTGGCGATCGAATTCTTTGGGACCTTCATGAGGACAGGGATGTCTACAACGAGATGTGGCAGATTCCAGTGGTCCCTATGCCTAAGGAGAGGCAAGTGGCAGCAAGCATCAGCACCAAGGATGGAGCGGTCGGTAGCGACGATGGCGCGAACGGTCGCGCTAAGGAGAATGAGCTCAAGAAGAGCAAACCTGGAGGGACCAGCAAGTTCAGTGAACCTAAGGAGAGTGGTGCAGCAACCAAGGAGCAGCAAAAGGGTGAGGAGAACCCAGAGGCAGCAGTGGAGGACTACGGAGAGAGTATGTGGGGCGCTATTGCGAGCGCGGCATTCTCCAATCCAACTTCGGCTACAGGGGAGTGTGATTGGCTCACCTTGCATCGGCGCATGGGGCATGTGGCCCTGCCCATCTTGCAGCAGCTAGTGAAGAATGAGATGGTTGCTGGCATACGTGTGAAGGGGGAGCCCGATGAGGTGCTTGGCTGCCCGACGTGCATTCAAGCCAAGTTCACCCGGTTTCCGTTCCCTAGTTCGGAGGCAACGGCAAAGGCACCGCTTGATGAGGTGGTGATGGACGTGGTGGGCCCCCTGAAGCTTGGAGCTGCTGGAGCTGAGTATTTTCTCACCATTGTCGACGTCTACACCCGCATGACTTGGGTGTACGTGCTGGCCAAGAAGAGCGACGTGGCTGAAACGTTGAAGACGGATTGGTTCCCGATGGTGGAGCGGCAACAAGACCGTCTAGTCAAGTCAATCCGCACCGATCGAGGGGGAGAGTTCCTGAGCAAGGAGTTTGGGTTGTGGCTGAAGAAGAATGGTATTCGGCACTCCCTCACCATGCCATACTCCCCTGCAATGAACGGCATCGCCGAGCGAGCGAACCGCACAATCACGGAGGCGGCACGCGGGTTGCTCATTGAAGCCGGGCTACCCAACTATTTCTAGCCTGATGCGGTGCGGAGCGCGTGTGTGGCCAAGAACAGAGCCTTGACTCATGTGGGAGCAGACAAATGGGTGCCCTATGTGGAGTGGCTAGGAAGGAAGCCAAAGGTGGATATGCTTCGGGTTTTCGGGTGCATGTGCATGGCGCTCGTGCCTAAGCATCTTCGGCACAACAAGCTTGGTGCCAAGGCGGTGTGGGCCGTGCACTTGGGCATGGCTCAAAACAGCAAGGGATGGCTTCTTTGGGACCCATTCACCAAGAAGTTCTTGGTGAGCAGGGACTGCAAGTTCATGGAGAACTTCATGTACAAGGATTGGAAGGCGGAGAATGAGGCGAAGATAGGCGTGCGGTTTGGGGAGGTGAAGAGTTCCGGTTTGGAGCATGTGGAGCTGCCTTTGGAACTGAGCAGCGGCAGCACAACCACAAGGCAATCCTCCCTTGTGAATGGGGGAGAGGAGGCCAATGACGCAGAGGAAGAAGAGGAGGAGGTGCAGCAAGTGAGCGAGCGTGCACCGTCACTTCCTTCCCGTACTACGAGTGCTCCACGGATTCGAGCCACACCGCAGCAACGCCAAGGCCTTCAAGTCCCTGCAGCTGAGGAGGAAGGAAGGGGGAAGAGGAGAGTTCAACCCCCTAATAGGCTGACCTATGATGCGCCGGGAAAGCAGGGCAAGACAGCCCTGGCCGGAGCGGCAATGATGGTCGGAGACGACGAGGAGAGTGACTACGAGGAGTGTGCCTTCGCGTTCTTCTCTCCGGTGGAGATGCCGGGAGAACCAGCAACTCTCAAGGAGGCTTTGGAGAGTAGTGATGCTGAGGAGTGGAAGAAGGCCATGGAGAGTGAGCTGAAGAGCATCGAGGAGAATGACACGTTTGAATTGGTGGAGCTACCGGAGGGGCGTACGGCGATAACGTCCAAGTGGCTCTTCAAAATCAAGTCGGATGCCGACGGCAAGATCGAGCGCTACAAGTCTAGGCTTGTAGCCAAGGGGTACCAGCAGAAGGAGAAGGTGGACTTCAAGGAGCTGTTTGCCCCTGTGGTGAAGCCGACGACGCTGCGAACCCTATTCGCGGGAGCCGCCATCAAAGGATGGGTAGTAAAGCAAATGGACATCGTAACGCCATTCCTTAACGGCATCCTTGAGGAGGAGATTTTTATGGCGCAGCCAGAGGGGTTTGATGATGGTAGTGGCAGAGTGTGGAAGCTGAAGAAGGCCCTCTATGGGCTGAAGCAGGCCCCTAGGCAATGGTATATGAAGCTGCGCGAAGTGTTGGAGGGGATCGGCTTCACTCCCTCAACGGCCGATCACTCCTTGTTCATGCTTGGCGAGGGGGAGCAGAGGAGTTTCATGGTGGTTTATGTGGATGACGTCCTCATTTTCTCACCCTCTTCTGACCTTGTGAAGGAGGTGATGCTGAAGCTTCAAGACAAGTTCAAGTGCAAGGCCCTTGGTGACGTGAGCTTCTACCTTGGGCTCCACATCGAACGAGATGTGGAGAAGCGGTGCATGCGGGTGCATCAACGAAAGTACCTGGAGGCATTGGCTGCCAACTTTGGGCAGAGTGAAGGCCATGTGGCTACACCCTTTCCCTCTGGGTTCAAGTGTGTGAAGGGACCAGAGGAGGAGAGCGTTGGTGAAGAGGAGAGGCGCCGATTTCACTCGTTGGTGGGCAGCCTCATGTATGCGGCGGTAAACACCCGACCGGACGTCGCGTTTGCTACCGGGCAGCTGGCTAGGGTTGTGCAATGCCCTAATGAGGAGCAGGTAGCAGCTGGAATGAGGGTGGCCAAGTATCTTGGCCAAACACCGACCGTTGGGCTGCAATACTCGGCGGCGGCACAAAGGCGCCAAAAGGGCGCGGATGGTGTTGAACCCGGGCGTTTGTTCCTCACCGCCTACTCGGATGCTTCATATGCATCACAACCAGAGGACATGACAAGTGTGGGAGGCTTCATATGCTGTGTTGGTGGAGGCCCAACTGCTTGGGAGAGCAAGAAGCAGGTTGACCAAGCTTTGAGCTCGGTGGAGTCCGAGTACATGGCACTCTTCCGTGCCGTACGGGAGATTGTGTGGCAGCGGCGTTTGTTGGCTGAATTGGGGGAGGAGCAGCAAGGACCTACCCCACTGTACTGTGACAGCCAGGGTGCCATTGCTCTTGCTAAAAACCCTGTGTTGCATGGACTCACGAAGCACATGAGGGTGAAGTGGCATTGGACGAGGAGCATGGTAACCGCGGGTGAAGTTGAGTTGCGCTACGTGAAGACCACGGGGCAGCCGGCTGACATGATGACCAAGAGGCTGGTGGAGCAGCAGCATTGGAAGTGTTGCAAGCTGGCTGGGATGGCTCTGAACTGAGAGAGCAACATATCCTAAGGCCAACAATCCGAGGGGGAGTTTGTTGGTGCAACCCTACGGTTTGCACTCGGCTTGTTGTCCGTGTGCGTGAATGTGTGTGTGTATGGAATGGTATGAGGGCATGGGATAATATATATATTTCATGCTTATAATTGTGTGTGAATGTTGAGTCATGATGTCGAGTGTGTGTGTCGAGTCAATAGCGAGTTATCGCTAGACGCGTGTTACGCGGTCGTTTGTGTCTCGCGCGCGGTTTCTATTTTGTCGTGCGCGGTTTCTATTTTGTCCTGTGTCGAACATTCGGCGTGTCGCAGGTGTGTGCAGCAGACCCATCAAGAACTCAAGGATGAGTTTGTGATGAAGAGCCCGAGCCTTGGTGTCAAGCCTCAAGTGATTTCGAAGCTCGCCAAAAGGGTACACCTCAAGATATTGAAGATAGTTACATTACTTTGTGTAGTGTAACATTTCACTTGGTGTAGGCCCTAGTGAAGGGTAGTTTCGAGACCCTTCGTGGTTGGGGACAGTGTGGCACTGTTCCACATCACTGTACCTCGGCTCTTGGGGTTTGTAGGAGCTGGGAGTCATTCCCAACTCGTAACTCTTCCTATCTTGTGTTCTAAGACTATAGTGGCTGCCATAGTACCGTTCGTTCAAACCGACGCTGTGTCGTCAATTCTTTATCAAATCGTGCAATCTAAATTGATAATTGTAGACGACGTGAAGACGCTCCAGATCCAATTTGAATCAAGTCATTTGCAGCTGTGAGAAGAACGCTATCAACGTTTGAAGCCGCTGTGCAGAAATCCGTCTGTGCTCTCTATCTTTCGTTTTAGGCACATTCAAGCCTATTGTGACTATAACACCACTACCTAGGGGCCTGCTTCAGTCCATAAAGGGCCTTCTTCAGCCTCAAAACTCTGCCACTACCATCATCAAACCCCTCTGGCTGCGCCATGAAAATCTCTTCCTCAAGGACGCCATTGAGGAATGCCGTTGTGACATCCATTTGTTTCACCACCCATCCTTTGATGGCAGCTCCCGCGAGTAGGGTTCGCAGCGTCGTCGGCTTCACCACAGGAGCAAACAACTCCTTATAGTCCACCTTCTCCTTCTGCTGGTACCCCTTCGCCACAAGCCTAGACTTGTAGCGCTCGATCTTGCCGTCGGCGTCGGACTTGATCTTGAAGAGCCACTTGGACGTAATCACCTTACGCCCCTCCGGTAGCTCCACCAATTCCCATGTGCCGTTCTCCTCAATGCTCTTCAGCTCACTCTCCATTGCCTTCTTCCACTCCTCAGCATCACTACTCTCCAAGGCCTCCTTGAGAGTTGCTGGTTCCCCCGGCATCTCCACCGGAGAGAAGAACGCGAAGGCACACTCCTCGTAGTCACTCTCCTCGTCTTCTCCAACTATAAGTGCCGCTCCGGCCAAGGCTGACTTGGCTGGCTTTCCCAGTGCCTCATAGGTCAGCCTATTTGGGGCTTGGATTCTCCTTTTGCCCCTTCCTTCTTCCTCAGCTGAAGGGACATGAAGGCCTTAGCGTTGCTGCGGGGTGACTCGGATCCGTGGAGCACTCGTAGTGCGAGAAGGAAGTGTCGGTGCACGCTCGCTCACTTGCTGAACCTCCTCCTCTTCTTCCTCTGCATCCTTGGCCTCCTCTCCCCCATTCACAAGGGAAGATTGCCTTGTGGTGGTGCTGCCGCTGCTCAGCTCCAAGGGCAGCTCCACATGCTCCAAACCGGAACTCTTCACGTCCCCCAACCGCACGCCTATCTTCGCCTCATTCTCCGCCTTCCAATCCTTGTACATCAGATTCTCCATGAATTTGCAGTCCCTGCTCACCAAGAATTTCTTGGTGAATGGGTCCCAAAGAAGCCACCCCTTGCTGTTTTGAGCCATGCCCAAGTGCACGGCCCACACCGCCTTGGCACCAAGCTTGTTGTGCCGAAGATGCTTAGGCACGAGCGCCATGCACATGCACCCGAACACCCGAAGCATATCCACCTTTGGCTTCCTTCCAATCCACTCCACATAGGGCACCCATTTGTCTGCTCCCACATGAGTCAAAGCTCTGTTCTTGGCCACACATGCACTCCGCACCGCATCAGGCCAGAAATATTCGGGTAGCCCGGCTTCAATGAGCAACCCGCGCGCCGTCTCCGTGATTGTGCGGTTCGCTCGCTCGGCGATGCCGTTCATTGCAGGGGAGTATGGCATGGTAAGGGAGTGCCTTATGCCATTCTTCTTCAGCCACAATCCAAACTCCTTGCTCAAGAACTCTCCCCCTCGATCGGTGCGGATTGCCTTCACTAGCCGGTCTTGTTGCCGCTCCACCATCGGCAACCAATCGGTCTTCACCGTTTCAGCCACGTCACTCTTCTTGGACAGCACGTACACCCAAGTCATGCGAGTGTAGACGTCCACAATGGTGAGAAAGTACTCAGCTCCAGCAGCTCCAAGCTTCAGGGGGCCCACCACGTCCATCACCACCTCATCAAGTGGTGCCTTAGCCGTTGCCTCCGAACTAGAGAACGGGAAACGGGTGAACTTGGCTTGCATGCACGTCGGGCAGCCAAGTACCTCATCGGGCTCCCCCTTCACACGTATGCCAGCAACCATCTCATTCTTCACTAGCTGCTGCAAGATGGGCAGGGCCACATGCCCCATTCGCCGATGCAAGGTGAGCCAATCACACTCCCCCGTAGCCGAAGTCGGATTGGAGAATGCCGCACTCGCAATAGTGCCCCACATGTTCTCTCCGTACTCCTCCTCCGCTGCTGCCTTGGGGTTCTCCTCACCCTTGTGCTGCTTCTGAGCTGCTGCACCACTCTCCTCATGTTCACCGAGCTTGCTGGTCCCTCCAAGATTGCACTTCTTGGACTTTATCTCCTTAGCGCGACCGTTCGCGCCATCGCCGCTACCAACCGCTTCACCCTTGGTGCTGATGCTTGCTGCCACTTGCCTCTCCTTAGGCATGGGGACCACAGGGATTTGCCACATCTCGTTGTAGACATCCCTATCCTCATGAAGGTCCCAAAGAATCCGCTCGCCAAGCCTCGCGGTGTAGGTCTTAGCTCCCTTCGAGCTCGTGTCCATGCCGGCCTTTTGCAACCGCCGCACGGAAATCAGGTTGGCAGCAAGGTTGGGCACCCAAAGCACGTTCTTGAGGCCCACCATCTTCCCATCAGCACCCTTGAACATGGCCTTGCCCATGCCTTTCACCTCTGCTCGCTGCCCCAAAGCCGATGTCACATGCTTCACCGGTGACGGCTCAAGTTCGGTGAGCAAGTCCGGGCGAGGTGTCATGCTATAGGTAGTGCCGCTATCTATCACCCAATAGTCCAGGGAGTGTAGGGTGACCTTCCCCACAGCTGCTGGCTCCTCAAAGCTTTCATCATTCTCTGGACCAGCCGGTGCTTGCGTGGACACGAAGAAGAATTGACCCGGGAAGCGATCGTCCCTCGACTCGCTCTCGTTGCCGGCACTCTTCATACTTGCAGCACCACCTCCGCGACTGCCACGGCCTCCACGGCCTCTTCCTCTCCCTCCTCCTGCTCCTATACCCTCTTGGCCTTGAGCAGGAGTCCATCCATCAGGGAGTTTGTAGCAATCGCGCCACATGTGTCCGCTCTTGTGGCAAAAATGACACTCGCCGTCGAACCGTCCGCGACCGCGTCCGTTGTTCTTGTTGTCATTGCCGTATCCGCTACTCCCGCGGCCTCCGTTGAAGTTGCTACCTCCAAACATTCCTCCTCCTCGTCCTCTGCCCTTTCCACGGCCATATCCACGGCCGATGCTTGCTGCCCCGGCGCCATCCGCACTCGCCAACTCACGGCGACGGAAATCCTCTTGAAAGATCGCTCGCTTCACGTCTTCGAGCGAGAGGTGGGGCAAGTCACGATTGAGGTTGATGATGAGAGAGGACCATGACTCTGGGAGTAAGGCCAGCAACTTGGTCTTCTTTTGGAGCTCACTGTAGTTCAAATCAGCTCCCTCAAGCCGCGTCAACAAGTCGAAGAATTTCTGCACCCCTTCTTCAACCGCTTCGTCTTCTTCAATTCATAGTGCCGCCATTTGCCGTTCCAACACCACCGCTACCGCCGCTGTTGCAGGAGCATGTACACCCTTGAGAGCAGCCCATGCCTTTGGTCCCTTCTCTGGTTCACGCTGGAATGGTTTGATGTGACGGATCTGGCTGCTCCCCAACGCTTGCCCAAGTAGGAGATAGCCTTGTGCGCTCTTCCGCACCCACGGGCTCTTCTCCGGGTCGTTCTCGGGGCGCTTCTCCGTTCCTTCCATCACCTCCAGCAGGTCATAGTGGTCAAAGATGTTCTCCATCTTGAAGGACCATTCACCAAAGTTGTCACCGTTGAACTTGTCAAGCCCAAACACCCTAGGCTCATCCCTAGGTGGGCCAAGACTTGGTTGCATGGGCGCCATGGCTGAATCACGGGGTTGGCCTTGAGCTTGGGCTTCTCCACTGGCACCAGCAACTCTGCCACCCCTTTCCTCAGGTCCATCCATTGTCGAAACTGCTCCAAGGGGCTCTGATACCACTTGTTATAGTCACAATAGCCTTGAATGTGCCTAAAACGAAAGATATAGTGCACAGACGGATTTCTGCACAGCGGCTTCAAACGTTGATAGCGTTCTGCTCACAGCTGCAAATGACTTGATTCAAATTGGATCTGGAGCGTCTTGACGTCGCCTACAATACGCAATTTAGATTGTACGATTTCATAAACAATTGACGACACAGCGTCGGTTTGAACGAACGGTACTATGGCAGCCACTATAGTCTTAGAACACAAGATAGGAAGAGTTACGAGTTGGGAATGACTCCCAGCTCCTACAAACCCCAAGAGCCGAGGTACAGTGATGTGGAACAGTGCCACACTGTCCCCAACCACGAAGGGTCTCGAAACTACCCTCCACAAGGGCCTACACCAAGAGAAATGTTACACTACACAAAGTAATGCAACTATTCTCACTATCTTAAAGTTTACCCTTTTGGAGAGCTTCGAAATAACTTGAATCTTGAAACCAAGGCTCTGGTTCTTCAAGGTAAATTCTTCCTTGAGTTCTTGGAAGTCTGCTGCGCACACCTGCGACACGCCGAACGTTCCACACACGATAAAATAGAAAACCGCACACAACACGCAAACGACGACGTGACACGCGACTAGCGATAACTCGCTATTGACTCGACGCACACATTCAAAATCATGCTTCATCATACACACACTATTGTAAACATGAAATATATATTATTTCATGCCCTCATACCATTCCATGCACACACGCATGCACGCACACGGACAACAAGCCGAATGCAAACCGTAGGGTTGCACCAACATCGCGATGCTCTACCCGGACGCCCCAGAGCATCGCGATACTCTCCCCAGGCGCCCCAGAGCGTCGCGATGCTCTCCCGAACGCCCCAGAGCGTCGCGATGCTCTCCCCGGACGCCCCAGAGCGTCGCGATGCTCTCCCTGGACGCCCCAGAGCGTCGCGATGATCTCCCCGGACGCCCCAGAGCGTCGCGATGCTCTCCCTGGACGCCCCAGAGCGTCGCGATGCTCTCCCCGGACGCCCCAGAGCGTCGCGATGCTCTCCTCGGACGCCCCAGAGCGTCGCTATGCTCTTCCCGGACGCCCCAGAGCGTCGCGATGCTCTCGCCGGAAGCCCCAGAGCATCGCGATGCTCTCCCTGGACGCCCCAGAGCGTCGCGATGCTCTCCCCGGACGCCCCAGAGCGTCGCGATGCTCTCCCCGGACGCCCCAGAGCATCGCGATGCTCTCCCCAGCCGCCCCAGAGCGTATTGATGCTCTCCCCGGACGCCCCAGAGCGTCGCAATGCTCTCCCCGCACGCCCCAGAGCGTCGCGATGCTCTCCCCGGACGCCCCAGAGAGTCGCGATGCTCTCCCCAGCCGCCCCAGAGCGTCGCGATGCTCTCCCTGACGCCCCAGAGCGTCGCGATGCTCTCTCCGGACGCCCCAGAGCGTCGCGATGCTCTCCCCGGACGCCCCAGAGCGTCGCGATGCTCTTCCCGGACACCCCAGAGCGTCGCGATGCTCTCCCCGGACGCCCAAGAGTGTCGCGATGCTCTCCCAAGACGCCCCAGAGCGTTGCGATGCTCTCCCCGGACGCCCCAGAGCGTCGCTATGCTCTTCCAGGACGCCCCAGAGTGTCGCGATGCTCTCCCCGGAAGCCCCAGAGCATCGCGATGCCCTCCTTGGACGCCCCGGAGCGTCGCGATGCTCTACTCGGACGCCCCAGAGCGTTGCGATGCTCTCCCCGGACGCCCCAGAGCGTCGCGATGCTCTCCCCGGACGCCCCAGAGCGTCGCAATGCTCTCCCCAGCCGCCCCAGAGCGTCGCGATGCTCTCCCCGGACGCCCCAGAGCGTCGCGATGCTCTCCCCGGACGCCCCAGAGCGTCGCGATGCTCTCCCCGGACACCCCAGAGGGTCGCGATGCTCTCCCCAGACGCCCTAGAGCGTCGCGATGCTCTCCCCAGACGCTCTAGAGCGTCGCGATGCTCTTCCAGGACGCCCTAGAGCGTCGCGATGCTCTCCCCGGAAGCCCCAGAGCATCGCGATGCTCTCCTTGGACGCCCCAGAGCGTCGCGATGCTCTCCTCGGACGCCCCAGAGCGTCGCGATGCTCTCCTCGGACGCCCCAGAGCGTCGCGATGCTCTACCCGGACGCCCCAGAGCATCGCGATACTCTCCCCAGCCGCCCCAGAGCGTCGCGATGCTCTCCCGAACGCCCCAGAGCGTCGCGATGCTCTCCCCGGACGCCCCAGAGCATCGCGATGATCTCCCCGGACGCCCCAGAGCGTCGCGATGCTCTCCCTGGACGCCCCAGAGCGTCGCGATGCTCTCCCCGGACGCCCCAGAGCGTCGCGATGCTCTCTTCGGACGCCCCAGAGCGTCGCTATGCTCTTCCCGGACGCCCCAGAGCGTCGCGATGCTCTCGCCGGAAGCCCCAGAGCATCGCGATGCTCTCCCTGGACGCCCCAGAGCGTCGCGATGCTCTCCCCGGACGCCCCAGAGCGTCGCGATGCTCTCCTCGGACGCCCCAGAGCATCGCGATGCTCTCCCCAGCCGCCCCAGAGCGTCGTGATGCTCTCCCCGGACGCCCCAGAGCGTCGCGATGCTCTCCCCGGACGCCCCAGAGCGTCGCGATGCTCTCCCCAGACGCCCCAGAGCATCGCGATGCTCTCCCCAGCCGCCCCAGAGCGTCGCGATGCTCTCCCTGACGCCCCAGAGCGTCGCGATGCTCTCCCCGGACGCCCCAGAGCGTCGCGATGCTCTCCCCGGACGCCCCAGAGCGTCGCGATGCTCTCCCCGGACACCCCAGAGCGTCGCGATGCTCTCCCCAGACGCCCAAGAGCGTCGCGATGCTCTCCCAAGACGCCCCAGAGCGTCGCGATGCTCTCCCCGGACGCCCCAGAGCGTTGCTATGCTCTTCCAGGACGCCCCAGAGTGTCGCGATGCTCTCCCCGGAAGCCCCAGAGCATCGCGATGCCCTCCTTGGACGCCCCAGAGCGTCGCGATGCTCTCCTCGGACGCCCCAGAGCGTCGCAATGCTCTCCTCGGACGCCCCAGAGCGTCGCGATGCTCTACTCGGACGCCCAAGAGCGTCGCGATACTCTCCCCAGCCGCCCCAGAGCGTCGCGATGCTCTCCCGGACGCCCCAGAGCGTCGCGATGCTCTCCCCGGACGCCCCACAGCCTCGCGATGCTCTCCCCGGACGCCCCAGAGCGTCGCGATGCTCTCCCCGGACGCCCTAGAGCGTCGCGATGCTCTCCCCGGACGCCCCAGAGCGTCGCGATGCTCTCCCCGGACGCCCCAGAGTGTCGCGATGCTCTCCCCGGACGCCCCAGAGCGTCGCGATGCTCTCCCCGGAAGCCCCAGTGCATCGCGATGCTCTCCTTGGACGCCCCAGAGCGTCGCGATGCTCTCCTCGGACGCCCCAGAGCGTCGCGATGCTCTCCTCGGACGCCCCAGAGCGTCGCGATGCTCTACCCGGACGCCCCAGAGCATCGCGATACTCTCCCCAGCCGCCCCAGAGCGTCGCGATGCTCTCCCGGACGCCCCAGAGCGTCGCGATGCTCTCCCCAGACGCCCCAGAGCGTCGCGATGCTCTCCCCGGACGCCCCAGAGCGTCGCGATGATCTCCCCGGACGCCCCAGAGCGTCGCGATGCTCTCCCTGGACGCCCCAGAGCGTCGTGATGCTCTCCCCGGACGCCCCAGAGCGTCGCGATGCTCTCCTCGGACGCCCCAGAGCGTCGCTATGCTCTTCCCGGACGCCCCAGAGCGTCGCGATGCTCTCCCCGGAAGCCCCAGAGCATCGCGATGCTCTCCCTGGACGCCCCAGAGCGTCGCGATGCTCTCCCCGGACGCCCCAGAGCGCACAAGGCTATCTCTTACTTGGGCAAGCGTTGGGGAGCAGTCAGATCCGTCACATCAAGCCACTCCAGCGTGAACCAGAGAAGGGACCAAAGGCATGGGCTGCTCTCAAGGGTGTACATGCTCCTGCAACAGCGGCGGTAGCGGTGGTGTTGGAACGGCAAATGGCGGCACTACGAATTGAAGAAGACGAAGCGGTTGAAGAAGGGGTGCAGAAATTCTTCGACTTGTTGACGCGGCTTGAGGGAGCTGATTTGAACTACAGTGAGCTCCAAAAGAAGACCAAGTTGCTGGCCTTACTCCCAGAGTCATGGTCCTCGCTCATCATCAACCTTAATCGCGACTTGCCCCGCCTCTCGCTTGAAGACGTGAAGCGAGCTATCCTTCAAGAGGATTTCCGCCGCCGTGAGTTGGCGAGTGCGGATGGCGCTGGGGCAGCGAGCATCGGCCGTGGATATGGTAGAGGAAGAGGCAGAGGACGAGGGGGAGGAAGGTTTGGTGGCAGCAACTTCGGCGGAGGCCGCAGGAGTGGCGGTTACGGCAGCGACGACAAGAGCTACGGACGCGGTCGCGGCCGATTCGACGGCGAGTGTCACTATTGCCACAAGAGCGGACACATGTGGCGCGACTGCTACAAACTCCCTGATGGTTGGACCCCTGCTCAAGGCCAAGAGGGTAGAGGAGCAGGAGGAGGGAGAGGACGAGGCCGTGGAGGCCGTGGCGGTCGCGGTGGCGGAGCTGCAAACATGAAGAGCGGAGACAACGACAAGGACCCGAGCGACGATCGATACCCGGGTCTATTCTACTTCGTGTCGACGCAAGTACCGGCTGGTCCAGAGAAGGATGAAGGCTTTGAGGAGCCAGCAGCTGTGGGGAAGGTGACCCTACACCCCCTGGACTATTGGGTGATTGATAGTGGCGCTACCTATAGCATGACACCTCGCCCGGACTTGCTCACCGAACTCGAGCCGTCACCGGTGAAGCATGTCACATCGGCTTTGGGGCAGCGAGCAGAGGTGAAAGGCATGGGCAAGGCCATGTTCAAGGGTGCTGATGGGAAGATGGTGGGCCTCAAGAACGTGCTTTGGGTGCCCAGCCTTGCTGCAAACCTGATTTCCGTGCGGCGGTTGGCAAAGGCCGGCATGGACACGAACTCGAAGGGAGCCAAGACCTACACCGCAAGGCTTGGCGATCGAATTCTTTGGGACCTTCATGAGGACAGGGATGTCTACAACGAGATGTGGCAGATTCCAGTGGTCCCTATGCCTAAGGAGAGGCAAGTGGCAGCAAGCATCAGCACCAAGGATGGAGCGGTCGGTAGCGACGATGGCGCGAACGGTCGCGCTAAGGAGAATGAGCTCAAGAAGAGCAAACCTGGAGGGACCAGCAAGTTCAGTGAACCTAAGGAGAGTGGTGCAGCAACCAAGGAGCAGCAAAAGGGTGAGGAGAACCCAGAGGCAGCAGTGGAGGACTACGGAGAGAGTATGTGGGGCGCTATTGCGAGCGCGGCATTCTCCAATCCAACTTCGGCTACAGGGGAGTGTGATTGGCTCACCTTGCATCGGCGCATGGGGCATGTGGCCCTGCCCATCTTGCAGCAGCTAGTGAAGAATGAGATGGTTGCTGGCATACGTGTGAAGGGGGAGCCCGATGAGGTGCTTGGCTGCCCGACGTGCATTCAAGCCAAGTTCACCCGGTTTCCGTTCCCTAGTTCGGAGGCAACGGCAAAGGCACCGCTTGATGAGGTGGTGATGGACGTGGTGGGCCCCCTGAAGCTTGGAGCTGCTGGAGCTGAGTATTTTCTCACCATTGTCGACGTCTACACCCGCATGACTTGGGTGTACGTGCTGGCCAAGAAGAGCGACGTGGCTGAAACGTTGAAGACGGATTGGTTCCCGATGGTGGAGCGGCAACAAGACCGTCTAGTCAAGTCAATCCGCACCGATCGAGGGGGAGAGTTCCTGAGCAAGGAGTTTGGGTTGTGGCTGAAGAAGAATGGTATTCGGCACTCCCTCACCATGCCATACTCCCCTGCAATGAACGGCATCGCCGAGCGAGCGAACCGCACAATCACGGAGGCGGCACGCGGGTTGCTCATTGAAGCCGGGCTACCCAACTATTTCTAGCCTGATGCGGTGCGGAGCGCGTGTGTGGCCAAGAACAGAGCCTTGACTCATGTGGGAGCAGACAAATGGGTGCCCTATGTGGAGTGGCTAGGAAGGAAGCCAAAGGTGGATATGCTTCGGGTTTTCGGGTGCATGTGCATGGCGCTCGTGCCTAAGCATCTTCGGCACAACAAGCTTGGTGCCAAGGCGGTGTGGGCCGTGCACTTGGGCATGGCTCAAAACAGCAAGGGATGGCTTCTTTGGGACCCATTCACCAAGAAGTTCTTGGTGAGCAGGGACTGCAAGTTCATGGAGAACTTCATGTACAAGGATTGGAAGGCGGAGAATGAGGCGAAGATAGGCGTGCGGTTTGGGGAGGTGAAGAGTTCCGGTTTGGAGCATGTGGAGCTGCCTTTGGAACTGAGCAGCGGCAGCACAACCACAAGGCAATCCTCCCTTGTGAATGGGGGAGAGGAGGCCAATGATGCAGAGGAAGAAGAGGAGGAGGTGCAGCAAGTGAGCGAGCGTGCACCGTCACTTCCTTCCCGTACTACGAGTGCTCCACGGATTCGAGCCACACCGCAGCAACGCCAAGGCCTTCAAGTCCCTGCAGCTGAGGAGGAAGGAAGGGGGAAGAGGAGAGTTCAACCCCCTAATAGGCTGACCTATGATGCGCCGGGAAAGCAGGGCAAGACAGCCCTGGCCGGAGCGGCAATGATGGTCGGAGACGACGAGGAGAGTGACTACGAGGAGTGTGCCTTCGCGTTCTTCTCTCCGGTGGAGATGCCGGGAGAACCAGCAACTCTCAAGGAGGCTTTGGAGAGTAGTGATGCTGAGGAGTGGAAGAAGGCCATGGAGAGTGAGCTGAAGAGCATCGAGGAGAATGACACGTTTGAATTGGTGGAGCTACCGGAGGGGCGTACGGCGATAACGTCCAAGTGGCTCTTCAAAATCAAGTCGGATGCCGACGGCAAGATCGAGCGCTACAAGTCTAGGCTTGTAGCCAAGGGGTACCAGCAGAAGGAGAAGGTGGACTTCAAGGAGCTGTTTGCCCCTGTGGTGAAGCCGACGACGCTGCGAACCCTATTCGCGGGAGCCGCCATCAAAGGATGGGTAGTAAAGCAAATGGACATCGTAACGCCATTCCTTAACGGCATCCTTGAGGAGGAGATTTTTATGGCGCAGCCAGAGGGGTTTGATGATGGTAGTGGCAGAGTGTGGAAGCTGAAGAAGGCCCTCTATGGGCTGAAGCAGGCCCCTAGGCAATGGTATATGAAGCTGCGCGAAGTGTTGGAGGGGATCGGCTTCACTCCCTCAACGGCCGATCACTCCTTGTTCATGCTTGGCGAGGGGGAGCAGAGGAGTTTCATGGTGGTTTATGTGGATGACGTCCTCATTTTCTCACCCTCTTCTGACCTTGTGAAGGAGGTGATGCTGAAGCTTCAAGACAAGTTCAAGTGCAAGGCCCTTGGTGACGTGAGCTTCTACCTTGGGCTCCACATCGAACGAGATGTGGAGAAGCGGTGCATGCGGGTGCATCAACGAAAGTACCTGGAGGCATTGGCTGCCAACTTTGGGCAGAGTGAAGGCCATGTGGCTACACCCTTTCCCTCTGGGTTCAAGTGTGTGAAGGGACCAGAGGAGGAGAGCGTTGGTGAAGAGGAGAGGCGCCGATTTCACTCGTTGGTGGGCAGCCTCATGTATGCGGCGGTAAACACCCGACCGGACGTCGCGTTTGCTACCGGGCAGCTGGCTAGGGTTGTGCAATGCCCTAATGAGGAGCAGGTAGCAGCTGGAATGAGGGTGGCCAAGTATCTTGGCCAAACACCGACCGTTGGGCTGCAATACTCGGCGGCGGCACAAAGGCGCCAAAAGGGCGCGGATGGTGTTGAACCCGGGCGTTTGTTCCTCACCGCCTACTCGGATGCTTCATATGCATCACAACCAGAGGACATGACAAGTGTGGGAGGCTTCATATGCTGTGTTGGTGGAGGCCCAACTGCTTGGGAGAGCAAGAAGCAGGTTGACCAAGCTTTGAGCTCGGTGGAGTCCGAGTACATGGCACTCTTCCGTGCCGTACGGGAGATTGTGT
The DNA here is from genome assembly GCA_947471745.1 of Closterium sp. Naga37s-1. Classification (NCBI taxonomy): domain Eukaryota; kingdom Viridiplantae; phylum Streptophyta; class Zygnematophyceae; order Desmidiales; family Closteriaceae; genus Closterium; species Closterium sp. Naga37s-1. Next base: position 115,306 of record CANJKZ010000629.1, on the reverse strand, counting down.
GGCAGCGGCGTTTGTTGGCTGAATTGGGGGAGGAGCAGCAAGGACCTACCCCACTGTACTGTGACAGCCAGGGTGCCATTGCTCTTGCTAAAAACCCTGTGTTGCATGGACTCACGAAGCACATGAGGGTGAAGTGGCATTGGACGAGGAGCATGGTAACCGCGGGTGAAGTTGAGTTGCGCTACGTGAAGACCACGGGGCAGCCGGCTGACATGATGACCAAGAGGCTGGTGGAGCAGCAGCATTGGAAGTGTTGCAAGCTGGCTGGGATGGCTCTGAACTGAGAGAGCAACATATCCTAAGGCCAACAATCCGAGGGGGAGTTTGTTGGTGCAACCCTACGGTTTGCACTCGGCTTGTTGTCCGTGTGCGTGAATGTGTGTGTGTATGGAATGGTATGAGGGCATGGGATAATATATATATTTCATGCTTATAATTGTGTGTGAATGTTGAGTCATGATGTCGAGTGTGTGTGTCGAGTCAATAGCGAGTTATCGCTAGACGCGTGTTACGCGGTCGTTTGTGTCTCGCGCGCGGTTTCTATTTTGTCGTGCGCGGTTTCTATTTTGTCCTGTGTCGAACATTCGGCGTGTCGCAGGTGTGTGCAGCAGACCCATCAAGAACTCAAGGATGAGTTTGTGATGAAGAGCCCGAGCCTTGGTGTCAAGCCTCAAGTGATTTCGAAGCTCGCCAAAAGGGTACACCTCAAGATATTGAAGATAGTTACATTACTTTGTGTAGTGTAACATTTCACTTGGTGTAGGCCCTAGTGAAGGGTAGTTTCGAGACCCTTCGTGGTTGGGGACAGTGTGGCACTGTTCCACATCACTGTACCTCGGCTCTTGGGGTTTGTAGGAGCTGGGAGTCATTCCCAACTCGTAACTCTTCCTATCTTGTGTTCTAAGACTATAGTGGCTGCCATAGTACCGTTCGTTCAAACCGACGCTGTGTCGTCAATTCTTTATCAAATCGTGCAATCTAAATTGATAATTGTAGACGACGTGAAGACGCTCCAGATCCAATTTGAATCAAGTCATTTGCAGCTGTGAGAAGAACGCTATCAACGTTTGAAGCCGCTGTGCAGAAATCCGTCTGTGCTCTCTATCTTTCGTTTTAGGCACATTCAAGCCTATTGTGACTATAACACCACTGCCTAGGGGCCTGCTTCAGTCCATAAAGGGCCTTCTTCAGCCTCAAAACTCTGCCACTACCATCATCAAACCCCTCTGGCTGCGCCATGAAAATCTTTTCCTCAAGGACGCCATTGAGGAATGCCGTTGTGACATCCATTTGTTTCACCACCCATCCTTTGATGGCAGCTCCCGCGAGTAGGGTTCGCAGCGTCGTCGGCTTCACCACAGGAGCAAACAACTCCTTATAGTCCACCTTCTCCTTCTGCTGGTACCCCTTCGCCACAAGCCTAGACTTGTAGCGCTCGATCTTGCCGTCGGCGTCGGACTTGATCTTGAAGAGCCACTTGGACGTAATCACCTTACGCCCCTCCGGTAGCTCCACCAATTCCCATGTGCCGTTCTCCTCAATGCTCTTCAGCTCACTCTCCATTGCCTTCTTCCACTCCTCAGCATCACTACTCTCCAAGGCCTCCTTGAGAGTTGCTGGTTCCCCCGGCATCTCCACCGGAGAGAAGAACGCGAAGGCACACTCCTCGTAGTCACTCTCCTCGTCTTCTCCAACTATAAGTGCCGCTCCGGCCAAGGCTGACTTGGCTGGCTTTCCCAGTGCCTCATAGGTCAGCCTATTTGGGGCTTGGATTCTCCTTTTGCCCCTTCCTTCTTCCTCAGCTGAAGGGACATGAAGGCCTTAGCGTTGCTGCGGGGTGACTCGGATCCGTGGAGCACTCGTAGTGCGAGAAGGAAGTGTCGGTGCACGCTCGCTCACTTGCTGAACCTCCTCCTCTTCTTCCTCTGCATCCTTGGCCTCCTCTCCCCCATTCACAAGGGAAGATTGCCTTGTGGTGGTGCTGCCGCTGCTCAGCTCCAAGGGCAGCTCCACATGCTCCAAACCGGAACTCTTCACGTCCCCCAACCGCACGCCTATCTTCGCCTCATTCTCCGCCTTCCAATCCTTGTACATCAGATTCTCCATGAATTTGCAGTCCCTGCTCACCAAGAATTTCTTGGTGAATGGGTCCCAAAGAAGCCACCCCTTGCTGTTTTGAGCCATGCCCAAGTGCACGGCCCACACCGCCTTGGCACCAAGCTTGTTGTGCCGAAGATGCTTAGGCACGAGCGCCATGCACATGCACCCGAACACCCGAAGCATATCCACCTTTGGCTTCCTTCCAATCCACTCCACATAGGGCACCCATTTGTCTGCTCCCACATGAGTCAAAGCTCTGTTCTTGGCCACACATGCACTCCGCACCGCATCAGGCCAGAAATATTCGGGTAGCCCGGCTTCAATGAGCAACCCGCGCGCCGTCTCCGTGATTGTGCGGTTCGCTCGCTCGGCGATGCCGTTCATTGCAGGGGAGTATGGCATGGTAAGGGAGTGCCTTATGCCATTCTTCTTCAGCCACAATCCAAACTCCTTGCTCAAGAACTCTCCCCCTCGATCGGTGCGGATTGCCTTCACTAGCCGGTCTTGTTGCCGCTCCACCATCGGCAACCAATCGGTCTTCACCGTTTCAGCCACGTCACTCTTCTTGGACAGCACGTACACCCAAGTCATGCGAGTGTAGACGTCCACAATGGTGAGAAAGTACTCAGCTCCAGCAGCTCCAAGCTTCAGGGGGCCCACCACGTCCATCACCACCTCATCAAGTGGTGCCTTAGCCGTTGCCTCCGAACTAGAGAACGGGAAACGGGTGAACTTGGCTTGCATGCACGTCGGGCAGCCAAGTACCTCATCGGGCTCCCCCTTCACACGTATGCCAGCAACCATCTCATTCTTCACTAGCTGCTGCAAGATGGGCAGGGCCACATGCCCCATTCGCCGATGCAAGGTGAGCCAATCACACTCCCCCGTAGCCGAAGTCGGATTGGAGAATGCCGCACTCGCAATAGTGCCCCACATGTTCTCTCCGTACTCCTCCTCCGCTGCTGCCTTGGGGTTCTCCTCACCCTTGTGCTGCTTCTGAGCTGCTGCACCACTCTCCTCATGTTCACCGAGCTTGCTGGTCCCTCCAAGATTGCACTTCTTGGACTTTATCTCCTTAGCGCGACCGTTCGCGCCATCGCCGCTACCAACCGCTTCACCCTTGGTGCTGATGCTTGCTGCCACTTGCCTCTCCTTAGGCATGGGGACCACAGGGATTTGCCACATCTCGTTGTAGACATCCCTATCCTCATGAAGGTCCCAAAGAATCCGCTCGCCAAGCCTCGCGGTGTAGGTCTTAGCTCCCTTCGAGCTCGTGTCCATGCCGGCCTTTTGCAACCGCCGCACGGAAATCAGGTTGGCAGCAAGGTTGGGCACCCAAAGCACGTTCTTGAGGCCCACCATCTTCCCATCAGCACCCTTGAACATGGCCTTGCCCATGCCTTTCACCTCTGCTCGCTGCCCCAAAGCCGATGTCACATGCTTCACCGGTGACGGCTCAAGTTCGGTGAGCAAGTCCGGGCGAGGTGTCATGCTATAGGTAGTGCCGCTATCTATCACCCAATAGTCCAGGGAGTGTAGGGTGACCTTCCCCACAGCTGCTGGCTCCTCAAAGCTTTCATCATTCTCTGGACCAGCCGGTGCTTGCGTGGACACGAAGAAGAATTGACCCGGGAAGCGATCGTCCCTCGACTCGCTCTCGTTGCCGGCACTCTTCATACTTGCAGCACCACCTCCGCGACTGCCACGGCCTCCACGGCCTCTTCCTCTCCCTCCTCCTGCTCCTATACCCTCTTGGCCTTGAGCAGGAGTCCATCCATCAGGGAGTTTGTAGCAATCGCGCCACATGTGTCCGCTCTTGTGGCAAAAATGACACTCGCCGTCGAACCGTCCGCGACCGCGTCCGTTGTTCTTGTTGTCATTGCCGTATCTGCTACTCCCGCGGCCTCCGTTGAAGTTGCTACCTCCAAACATTCCTCCTCCTCGTCCTCTGCCCTTTCCACGGCCATATCCACGGCCGATGCTTGCTGCCCCGGCGCCATCCGCACTCGCCAACTCACGGCGACGGAAATCCTCTTGAAAGATCGCTCGCTTCACGTCTTCGAGCGAGAGGTGGGGCAAGTCACGATTGAGGTTGATGATGAGAGAGGACCATGACTCTGGGAGTAAGGCCAGCAACTTGGTCTTCTTTTGGAGCTCACTGTAGTTCAAATCAGCTCCCTCAAGCCGCGTCAACAAGTCGAAGAATTTCTGCACCCCTTCTTCAACCGCTTCGTCTTCTTCAATTCATAGTGCCGCCATTTGCCGTTCCAACACCACCGCTACCGCCGCTGTTGCAGGAGCATGTACACCCTTGAGAGCAGCCCATGCCTTTGGTCCCTTCTCTGGTTCACGCTGGAATGGTTTGATGTGACGGATCTGGCTGCTCCCCAACGCTTGCCCAAGTAGGAGATAGCCTTGTGCGCTCTTCCGCACCCACGGGCTCTTCTCCGGGTCGTTCTCGGGGCGCTTCTCCGTTCCTTCCATCACCTCCAGCAGGTCATAGTGGTCAAAGATGTTCTCCATCTTGAAGGACCATTCACCAAAGTTGTCACCGTTGAACTTGTCAAGCCCAAACACCCTAGGCTCATCCCTAGGTGGGCCAAGACTTGGTTGCATGGGCGCCATGGCTGAATCACGGGGTTGGCCTTGAGCTTGGGCTTCTCCACTGGCACCAGCAACTCTGCCACCCCTTTCCTCAGGTCCATCCATTGTCGAAACTGCTCCAAGGGGCTCTGATACCACTTGTTATAGTCACAATAGCCTTGAATGTGCCTAAAACGAAAGATAGAGTGCACAGACGGATTTCTGCACAGCGGCTTCAAACGTTGATAGCGTTCTGCTCACAGCTGCAAATGACTTGATTCAAATTGGATCTGGAGCGTCTTGACGTCGCCTACAATACGCAATTTAGATTGCACGATTTCATAAACAATTGACGACACAGCGTCGGTTTGAACGAACGGTACTATGGCAGCCACTATAGTCTTAGAACACAAGATAGGAAGAGTTACGAGTTGGGAATGACTCCCAGCTCCTACAAACCCCAAGAGCCGAGGTACAGTGATGTGGAACAGTGCCACACTGTCCCCAACCACGAAGGGTCTCGAAACTACCCTCCACAAGGGCCTACACCAAGAGAAATGTTACACTACACAAAGTAATGCAACTATTCTCACTATCTTAAAGTTTACCCTTTTGGAGAGCTTCGAAATAACTTGAATCTTGAAACCAAGGCTCTGGTTCTTCAAGGTAAATTCTTCCTTGAGTTCTTGGAAGTCTGCTGCGCACACCTGCGACACGCCGAACGTTCCACACACGATAAAATAGAAAACCGCACACGACACGCAAACGACGACGTGACACGCGACTAGCGATAACTCGCTATTGACTCGACGCACACATTCAAAATCATGCTTCATCATACACACACTATTGTAAACATGAAATATATATTATTTCATGCCCTCATACCATTCCATGCACACACGCATGCACGCACACGGACAACAAGCCGAATGCAAACCGTAGGGTTGCACCAACATCGCGATGCTCTACCCGGACGCCCCAGAGCATCGCGATACTCTCCCCAGGCGCCCCAGAGCGTCGCGATGCTCTCCCGAACGCCCCAGAGCGTCGCGATGCTCTCCCCGGACGCCCCAGAGCGTCGCGATGCTCTCCCTGGACGCCCCAGAGCGTCGCGATGATCTCCCCGGACGCCCCAGAGCGTCGCGATGCTCTCCCTGGACGCCCCAGAGCGTCGCGATGCTCTCCCCGGACGCCCCAGAGCGTCGCGATGCTCTCCCCGGACGCCCCAGAGCGTCGCGATGCTCTCCTCGGACGCCCCAGAGCATCGCGATGCTCTCCCCAGGCGTCCCAGAGCGTCGCGATGCTCTCCCCGGACGCCCCAGAGCGTCGCGATGCTCTCCCCGCACGCCCCAGAGCGTCGCTATGCTCTCCCCGGACGCCCTAGAGCGTCGCGATGCTCTCCCCGGACGCCCCAGAGCCTCGCGATGCTCTCCCTGGACGCCCCAGAGCGTCGCGATGCTCTCTCCGGACGCCCCAGAGCATCGCGATGCTCCCCCGGACGCCCCAGAGCGTCGCGATGCTCTTCCCGGACGCCCCAGAGCGTCGCGATGCTCTTCCCGGACGCCCCACTGTGTCGCGATGCTCTCCCCGGACGCCCCAGCGTGTCGCGATGCTCTCCCCGGACGCCCCAGAGCGTCGCGATGCTCTCCCCGGACGCCCCAGAGCGTCGCTATGCTCTCCCTGGACGCCCCAGAGCGTCGCGATGCTCTCCCCGGACGCCCCAGAGCGTCGCGATGCTCTCCCCGGACGCCCCAGAGCGTCACGATGCTCTACCCGGACGCCCCAGAGCGTCGCGATGCTCTCTCCGGCCGCCCCAGAGCGTCGCGATGCTCTCCCCGGACGCCCCAGAGCGTCGCGATGCTCTCCCCGGACGCCCCAGAGCCTCGCGATGCTCTCCCTGGACGCCCCAGAGCGTCGCGATGCTCTCTCCGGACGCCCCAGAGCGTCGCGATGCTCCCCCGGACGCCCCAGAGCGTCGCGATGCTCTTCCCGGACGCCCCAGAGCGTCGCGATGCTCTTCCCGGACGCCCCAGAGTGTCGCGATGCTCTCCCCGGACGCCCCAGCGTGTCGCGATGCTCTCCCCGGACGCCCCAGAGCGTCGCGATGCTCTCCCCGGACGCCCCAGAGCGTCGCTATGCTCTCCCTGGATGCCCCAGAGCGTCGCGATGCTCTCCCCGGACGCCCCAGAGCGTCGCGATGCTCTCCCCGGACGCCCCAGAGCGTCACGATGCTCTACCCGGACGCCCCAGAGCGTCGCGATGCTCTCTCCGGCCGCCCCAGAGCGTCGCGATGCTCTCCCCGGACGCCCCAGAGTGTCGCGATGCTCTCCCCGGACGCCCCAGCGTGTCGCGATGCTCTCCCCGGACGCCCCAGAGCCTCGCGATGCTCTCCCTGGACGCCCCAGAGCGTCGCGATGCTCTCTCCGGACGCCCCAGAGCGTCGCGATGCTCCCCCGGACGCCCCAGAGCGTCGCGATGCTCTTCCCGGACGCCCCAGAGCGTCGCGATGCTCTTCCCGGACGCCCCAGAGTGTCGCGATGCTCTCCCCGGACGCCCCAGCGTGTCGCGATGCTCTCCCCGGACGCCCCAGAGCGTCGCGATGCTCTCCCCGGACGCCCCAGAGCGTCGCTATGCTCTCCCTGGACGCCCCAGAGCGTCGCGATGCTCTCCCCGGACGCCCCAGAGCGTCGCGATGCTCTCCCCGGACGCCCCAGAGCGTCACGATGCTCTACCCGGACGCCCCAGAGCGTCGCGATGCTCTCTCCGGCCGCCCCAGAGCGTCGCGATGCTCTCCCCGGACGCCCCAGAGCGTCGCGATGCTCTCCCCGGACGCCCCAGAGCGTCGCGATGCTCTCCCCGGGGACGCCCCAGAGCGTCGCGATGCTCTCCCGGGACGCCCCAGAGCGTCGCGATGCTCTCCCCGGACGCCCCAGAGCGTCGCGATGCTCTCCCCGGACGCCCCAGAGCGTCGCGATGCTCTCCCCGGACGCCCCAGAGCGTCGCGATGCTCTCCCCGGACGCCCCAGAGCGTCGCGATGCTCTCCCCGGACGCCCCACAGCGTCGCGATGCTCTCCCCGGACGCCCCAGAGCGTCGCGATGCTCTCCACGGACGCCCCAGAGCGTCGCGATGCTCTCCCCGGACGCCCCAGAGCGTCGCGATGCTCTCCCCGGACGCCCCAGAGCGTCGCGATGCTCTCCCCAGCCGCCCCAGAGCGTCGTGATGCTCTCCCCGGACGCCCCAGAGCATCGCAATGCTCTCCCCCGACGCCCCAGAGCGTCGCGATGCTCTCCCCGGATGCCCCAGAGCATTGGGATGCTCTCCCCGGACGCCCCAGAGCGTCGTGATGCTCTCCCCGGACGCCACAGAGCGTCGCGATGCTCTACCCGGACGCCCCAGAGCGTCGCGATGCTCTCCCCAGCCGCCCCAGAGCGTTGTGATGCTCTCCCCGGACGCCCCAGAGCGTCGCGATGCTCTCCCCGGACGCCCCAGAGCGTCGCGATGCTCTCCCCGGACGCCCAAGAGCGTCGCGATGCTCTCCCCGGACGCCCCAGAGCGTCGCGATGCTCTCCCTGGACGCCCCAGAGCGTCGCGATGCTCTCCCCGGACGCCCCAGAGTGTCGCGATGCTCTCCCCAGATGCCCCAGAGCGTCGCGATGCTCTCCCTAGACGCCCGAGAGCGTCGCGATGCTCTCCCCGGACGCCCCAGAGCGTCGCTATGCTCTCCCCGGACGCCCCAGAGCGTCGCGATGCTCTCCCCGGACGCCCCAGAGCGTCGCAATGCTCTCCCCGGACACCCCAGAGCATCGCGATGCTCTCCCCGGACGCCCCAGAGCGTCGCGATGCTCTCCCCGGACGCCCCAGACCGTCAAGATGCTCTATGTTAGAATCACTAGCTAGGTGAGGAAAGAACGAGAATGATGAGATTAGGTCAAGATTGGGGTACAAGACTAGAGTGTCGAGACTATTTCTCTACCCCCTAAGGCTAGCCCCAATATAGCCTAGATACAATTATGCATATGTTTTGACACACCCCCATAGGCGAAATGGGGGATAGCCAGAGCAAGTAGTGGTCACAAGACCAGTCAGGAAGGGCAAAGCAAGCTCAGGGTGGATCTCGAGGAAACCACACAAATTCCGAGCACAAGCAAGTGGTCACAAGACCAGTTCACATGCAGTTTAATAATATAGCAAGGGGTACAGTGATCACAACCTAGCAAGTGTAAGCATGCAGATATATATATAGAGATCACAGTACAAACAGAGTCAAGAAGTAAGCAAGTGAGGCACAGTAGGCACAAGGCCTAGAATAGTACAGAAGCGCTGATGATCACAAGGCTGAAGAGCCTTGGTGAACACATCAGCAGTGTTGGCCCGAGTGGCCACGTAAGCAAGACGAAGCTGACCTCGCTGCTGCAGCTCTCGAGCAAGGAAGTAGCGCAGAGCGATGTGCTTCATCCTGTGCTCCAGTCTGTGCTCCTGACACAAGGCAATGGTAGCCTTGTTGTCTACGTACAGCACTGGAGGAGAACGAGGCCGCTCTCCGAGGTCAGTCAGCAGGTAGGTGAGCCAGCGTAACTCCTGTGCAGCCATGGCTGTGGCGTAGATCTCAGCCTCACAACTGGAGCTGAGAACTGAAGACGAGCGAGTAGAACGCCAAGAAACTGAACCAGAGCCAAGGCTGAAGGCGTAACCCTGAGACGACCGCTGAGTAGCCTGGTCGTCAGCCCAAGAAGCGTCTGAGTGCCCAGTGAGGACAACTCGAGCCCGTCCTCCAAGCACTAGCCCCATGCCCGACGTACTGCACAAGTAGCGCAACACCCTCTTAGCTGCATCCATGTGCTCCTTCCGGTGACGGCCAGGAGCGACATAGCGTGCGAGGATGCTAAGAGGGTATGCAAGGTCAGGTCGAGTGCAGATCATCAGGTACATGAGGCAGCCCACAAGCTCTGGATACGGGCCACTCGGCTCTACGGACTCATCCGAAGGCAGAGCTGAGAGCGAGTGACCCGTAGGCAGAGGAGTGGCCTGAGGCGAGGAGTACGTGAAGCGGAAGCGCTGAAGGACCTGCTGCACCATGTGTGACTGAGTCAAGGTGATGGTGCACTGTGCTCTGTCCCGGGTGATCCGCAAGCCAAGATAGCTTGTCAGTTCACCCAGGTCGGTGCACGTGTGTCTCTTCTGCAGCTCCGACTTCACGTGGGCAAGTGACGCAGTGTCAGCAGTAGCAAAGACCAAGTCGTCTACGTAAACGAGAACGTAGAACGGTGGCAGAGTGGCGTCGGTGCGCAGAAACAGCGACGGGTCAGCAGTAGAAGGAGCAAACCCGAGAGCCGCAAGAGTAGTCCTCAGTGTGTCGTGCCACTCACGGGGTGCCTGGCGGAGACCGTAGACTGGCCGCCTGAGGCTCCACTGGGTACCAGGAGGGAACGACCCAGTGAAGCCAGGTGGGCGGCGCAGCCAGATCTCCTCGTGCAAGCTGCCCTGTAGGAAAGCAGTGCTGAAGTCAAGAGAGTGAAGCTCGTAGTCACGCTGAGCGGCGACGTACAGCAGAACCCGAAGAGTGGTCATCTTCGGGGTCGGGGAGAAGGTCTGGAAGAAGTCAACTCCCTCTCGCTGACTGAAGCCTCGTGCAACGTAACGCGCCTTGAAGACAGGCGGAGAACCCGACGGCCGCTTCACCCTGAAAATCCACATGCCACTGACGATGTTCGCCCCAGGTGGGGGAACCTCGTCGATGTAGGTGCCTGTGGACTTCCAGGAAGCCATCTCTGCGTCCATGGCTGTCTGCCACTGAGAGGAGTACTCACCCGCGATCGCCTCAGCGTAAGAGCGCGGGGTCGGGATGTCTGGAGCATCCGGGTCTCCCTCAGGGGCAACCAGCATGGACACGAGATGAGGTAAAGCAGCGGCAAAGCACTCAAACTCCTCCTGCCTGTCCTCAAGGACGTCCGTGCCAAGAGCACACTCACCCCCGACGGACGGAGGACAGACAGACTCAGACTCAGACTCAGCGACAAGACTAGCGGCGTAGTCGAGACGACAAGCGGCAGCAAAGTCAACTAACTCAGCGACTAGAGCAGACGCAACAGAGGACTCAAAGGAAGGGTCAGTGACAACAGTGGCGAGGAGACGCGTGACAGTAGGACTGGCAGCACGAAGGGAGTCAGACTCCGGGTCAGCAAGAGCAGGAAGAGAGGACTCAGGAGGAGACGGCAGGGGGACGCGCTGAGGAGCAGAGGAAGGACGAAGCGCCATCTGGTGAGTGCTTGGGACAGCAGGAGGACGCTGACGAGGGACACGACGACCAGTGTGAGCTGCACGAACAGGCGACGCACGACGAGACTCGGTCGACGCAGGACGAGACTCAGGCTCACGACGCTCTGTAAGACCTCCAGTCGGACCAGTGTAAGGAGAAGGACCAGGGAGTGGTAAGGCAGGAGGTAACTGTGACTGCGACTGGACTGGCGGAAGACACTCTGAGGGAGCAGGACAAGGAGGAGGCGACTGACCAAGAACCTGCTGAAGGAGTGGAACGAAGTACGGCTGCGGCCGCGTAGCGCCGCCAGAACTAGCAGAGAGACCACCAGTAGCCTCAGCTCCAGGGTCTCCAGCTACAGCGGCAGCAGGACCACCAGTAGCTCCAGCAGCGCCAGCACCTCCAGCACCAGCAGCAGCTCCAACTCCAGGGTCCTCAGCACCAGCAGCAGCTCCAACTCCAGGGTCCGCAGCACCAGCAGCAGCTCCAACTCCAGGGTCCGCAGGACCAGCAGCAGCTCCAACGCCCGGGTCCGCAGCACCAGCAGCAGCTCCAACTCCAGGGTCCGCAGCACCAGCAGCAGCTCCAGCGCCCGGGTCCGTAGTACCAGCAGCAGCTCCGACTCCAGGGTCCTCAGTACCAGCAGTAGCTCCAGCTCCAGGGTCCTCAGCACCAGCAGTAGCTCCAACTCCAGGGTCCCCAGCACCAGCAGCGCCACTCCGGAGACTGCAGCGCCGAGCGTACCACTCTCGGAGACGCTGGGGAGAGGGTAGCTCCCGCCGAGGCGGGGAACCACGAGCACCAGCTGCAGCAGCACCTCTCCTGAGGCTGCAGTACCGCGAGTACCACTCACGCAGCTGCTGGGAAGAAGGAGGGTCTCCAGGCGCCGAACGCCCAGGAGTAGCACCCCCAGGCTCAGCACCCTCAGTCGCAGCACCCCCAGGCTCAGCACCCTCAGACGTAGCACTCTCAGGTCCAGCACCCCCAGGCTCCGCACCCCCAGGCTCCGCACCCCCAGACTCCGCACCCCCAGGCTCCGCACACTCAGGCTCAGCACCCCCAGGCTCAGCACCCCCAGGCTCCGCACACTCAGGCTCCGCACACTCAGGCTCAGCACCCCAAGTAGGACGAGAGTCGACAGCTACCTCGACAGGCTCAACCGGGTCTACCTGGGACACACCTGAGGGAGCGGCACCCTGAGGGGGGAGGGGGTCTACTACAGCAGCACCTGGAGCGAGGAAGAGAGGCGGGGGAGGGAGCGGGGCAGTGCGGTAGGGGAAGAGGCGGTAGTAGGGGACGGACTCGTCAAAAGTGACGTCCTGAGAAGGCAGGACACGGCGCGAGGTGGGGTGGTAAAACTGCCAACCAGACGCGTCCGGGACAAAGCCAAGGAAGACACAAGGAACAGCGCGGGAGGAGAGCTTGTCCGCGGACGTATCGCGAACAAAGGCTCGAGATCCCCAAACCCGAAAGCGTGACGCATCGCCAACCTTGCCCGTCCAACGCAGTGTCGGCGAAGTCTCCGGAACGGAGACACGGGGCCAGAGGTTGAGCTGATGCGCAGCGTATCGGACTGCAAACGGCCACAGAAAGTGGGGGGCAGCCGCATGGATCAAGGAGGTACGAGCGACCTCCATGACCAAGCCAATGCGGCGCTCAGCAACCCCATTCTGCTGTGGAGAGGCCGGAAGCGTGAACGACTGCTCAATACCCTCCTTCTGACAGAAGGCCTCCAGGAGGCCGGAGGAAAACTCCCCACCTCTGTCAGAGTGCAGACGGAGGACAGGAAAGTCGGAATGGAACCTCTCGCTGAGCTGGAGACGGGCAGCGCGGATCCAAGGGATCAAAACATCAGGGACCTCACGCTTGGTGCGCAAGGGGAAGACCGTGGTGTAGCGCGAGTAGTCGTCAACAACTATCAAGAAGTACCTCTCCTGACCTTGTCCACGTCCATGTGGAGTGTCTGCAGAGGAGCAGTCGTCGGGGGAAACGAGGAGGAGTGAGGAGCGGCGCGCTGCCGCCCCTCGACACAGGGAAGACAGGGAGGAGCAGGCGAGGGTGGGAGGGGAGGGAGAACCCTGGGAAGACCAGAGACAAGGTACCGAGAGTGCATGCCACGAAGGCGCTGCACGGACGGGTGACCAAGGCGGTGGTGCCAGAGGACGGTCTCGTGCGACAAGGAGCGACACGAGCAGGGGGGCGACAGCTGACCTGACGCAGACGCAGACGCAGCTACCTGAGGGGACTCAGTGGTCAGTGTGTACAGGTCCGACCCTGGCTGCCAAGTGAAGGTAGCCAGGTGGCGACCCGTCCGAGCGCACGTGCAGTGTGTCACGCGCTCGTAGGCAGGGGTGAACTGGTGGACACCCCCGTCCTGGAGCGCACGACCCGCCACCAAGTTCGTAGAGAACGAGGGGAGGTAGAGACCTGACAGTGTGCCCGACGGGACCGCAGGACAGGGGAGGACAGTGGAGGAGGTCGCAATGACCGGACCCCCAGAGGGGTCAGCGAGGGAGACTGCAACCGGCCGAGCAAGCTGCTCAAGGGCCGTGCGGTCACGAAAGAAACAGCGGGATGCACCGGAGTCCAGTGTGAAGGTGTGCAGTGCCTCAGTAGACTCAGTACCAGGGGGGGGAGACTCACGAGCACCTAGAGCAGCAGCCTCACCAGCACCTGGGGCAGCAGACACGCGAGCACCTGGAGCGGCAGGCTCACTAGCACCTAGAGCGGCAGCCTCGCTGGTCCGAATGCCCGGATCGGGTGGAACACGCAGGTACTGAGCACTCTCTCCACTATTAGACATCACATACATGGCACCAAGAATAGCATCAAAGTCAAGAGCATAGACATCAATGTTCTTCCTCATCAGATCAGCCCAGCGGGGCAGCTCAGTGGCACCAGGAAACTGGGTGCGCCAGGCATCGTCAAGGCGAGAGAAGCAGCGCTGCGCGGTGTGAGCCCTCCCACACGTCTGACCAGTGCGGTCACCTGTGCGAATGACGTACGTGCAGCTAAGGCCACCCCCCCCCCATGCTGAGAGTACCACTCATGAAGCTCCTGGGGCGACAGAGTCTGCTGCTGGCACTGACCACCACCGTGACCACCGCCTCGACCACCACCACCCCTGCCTCCACCTCGGCCACCGCCGCCACCACCCCCACTGCCGCCACCACCCCCACTGCCGCCACCACCCCCACTTCTGCCACTAGCCCCTCCAGCCCCGCCACCACCCCCACCACCGCCACCACCCCCACCACCACCTCCCCCGCCGTCACCACCACCTCCCTTGCCCCCTTTGCCCTTGCCGCTGCGGCGTCCACTCGGAGTGGACGCAGTCCCGACCTGCTCAGTACCTAGGAGGTCGACAGCAGCAGCAAAGGCGACAGAGGGGAGGAGGGGGGAAGGGGAACACCCCTCGAAGAAAGGGGTGCGGGGGTCGCCACGAGAGGTACCTACAGCGACTATGCTAGTCTCAGCTGCAAGCAGTTCCTTCTCGAGGAGGTCAATGGTGAGCTCAGTGGGGCAGCGAGCGAGGAAGTGGTCCCTAACAGCACGAAGGGAGTCAGGGAGACGGGTGACTAGGTGGTAGAGCGTCAGCCACAGCGGGGGGGGGGTTCTTGGTAAGAAACTCAGCGGGCATAGCTGCACGGAAACGGGCCTCACTAGAGCGGAGGTGCGTGATGAGGTCAGCGACTGTGGAGAAAGCGGACAGGTCTGGGAACAGGTAGGGGAGTGAGAGACGGCCTAGCGCAGCAGAGGCGGGTGAGGAGTAGCGTGCGACTACAGCAGTGTACAGTGCCTGTGAAGTCTTGTGCTGGCCAAAGTGTTCGCGTTCATCTATCGGCAGGGAGTTGCGAATAGCGAAGCGAGCGTGGGCGTCACGAGTCTGCCATTGTGAACGGACAGTGCTGTCAGCAGTGGCAGCAGGAGCAGCAGCGTGTCCTAGCGCGTGATCGTACAGTGAAATATCCTCCATGGCAGTGAGCTGAAGGAAAAGGTGCAGGTCATCGAGCCAGGTGTCAAATTTCAGTGGGCGGCCCTCAGCATCGAAAGCGAGCACAGTAGGGCTAGCCATAGTTGCAGTAGGAGCAGTAGTGACAGCAGGAACAGCAGCGCGGCTCGGTAAGGTGGCGCGGCTCGGGTGTGACAGGGCGCAAGCGGGGCTGCAAGGGCAGGGCTGCGCGGGGGGAGGCACGCGAGGGCGTGCAGAGTAGGGCGGGGCCTAGTCTCACGGGGCCAGCAAGGGCGGGCTAGTGGGGCGGGGCCGGTACGCTAGGGGCACGCGAGGGCGTGCAAAGCGGCTGCACCAGGGGCGGCTGCTTCAGGGGCCGGGGGCGGCTGCTCTGGGTCCAGGGGCGGCTGCACCAGGGGCGGCTGCTTCAGGGGCCGGGGGCGGCTGCTCTGAGTCCAGGGGCGGCTGCACCAGGGGCGGCTGCTTCAGGGGCCAGGGGCGGCTGCTCTGGGTCCAGGGGCGGCTGCTCGAGGGTCCAGGGGCGGCTGCACCAGGGGCGGCTGCTTCAGGGGCTGTAGCAGCAGTAGCTTCAGTCAGGAGCAGCTGCAGTAAGCACTGGAGTAGGAGCTGCAGCAGTAGCACTAGCTGTAGCAAGTGCAGTAGTAGGAGCTGCAGCAGTAGCACTAGCTGTAGCTGGAGTAGTTTCAGTCAATAGTAGCTGTAGCAAGTGCCGTAGTAGCAGCGGCAGCAGTAGCACTAGCTGTAGCAGCACTAGCTTCAGTAGCAGCAGCAGTAAGTAGCAGTAACACGGGCCGCGTGCGGGCCAGGCGCGGGCTGTAAGGGCTGCGTGCGGGCCTGGCGCGGGCTTTACGCGCTGGGTGCGGGCCTGACGTGAGCTGTACGGGCTGCGCGACGGCCTGGCGCGGGCTGTACGGGCTGCGCGACGGCCTGGCGCGGGCTGTACGGGCTTCGCGACGGGCCTACGCGGGCTGTACGGGCTTCGCGACGGGCCTACGCGGGCTGTACGGGCTTCGCGACGGGCCTACGCGGGCTGTACTGGCAGCTAGGGCGCGGTCAGGGGGGGTCGCACGTGACTAGAAGGGAAAATCGCGTCTAGGGAACCGTGTCGCCTAGAGCACGGTTTCGAATTTCGCATTTCTCCTAGGGGCGCGACTCGGGCAATAGATCGAAATAGTAGTGGTGGGCCCTTTTAAAAATTCGGTCCTAAGGAGCATTGTGCTCTTAATACCATGTTAGAATCACTAGCTAGGTGAGGAAAGAACGAGAATGATGAGATTAGGTCAAGATTGGGGTACAAGACTAGAGTGTCGAGACTATTTCTGTACCCCCTAAGGCTAGCCCCAATATAGCCTAGATACAATTATGCATATGTTTTGACACTCTACCCGGACGCCCCAGCGTGTCGCGATGCTCTCCCCGGACGCCCCAGAGCGTCGCGATGCTCTCCCCGCACGCCCCAGAGCGTCGCGATGCTCTCCCCGGACGCCCAGAGCGTCACTATGCTCTCCCCGGACGCCCAAGAGCGTCGCGATGCTCTCCCCGGACGCCCCAGAGCGTCGCGATGCTCTCCCCGGACGCCCCAGAGCGTCGCAATGCTCTCCCCGGACGCCCCAGAGCGTCGCGATGCTCTCCCCGGACGCCCAAGAGCGTCGCGATGCTCTATCCGTACGCCCCAGAGCGTCGCGATGCTCTCCCCAACTGCCCCAGAGCGTCGTGATGCTCTCCCCGGACGCCCCAGAGCGTCGCGATGCTCTCCCCGGACGCCCCAGAGCGTCGCGATGCTCTCCCCGGACGCCCCAGAGCGTCGCGATGCTCTTCTCGGACGCCCCAGAGCGTCGCTATGCTCTCCCCGGACGCCCCAGAGCGTCGCGATGCTCTCCCCGGACGCCCCAGAGCGTCGCGATGCTCTCCCCCGACGCCCCAGAGCGTCGCGATGCTCTCCCCGGACGCCCCAGAGCATCGCGATGCTCTCCCTGGACGCCCCAGAGTGTCGCGATGCTCTCCCCGGACGCCCCAGAGCGTCGCTATGGTCTCGCCGGACGCCCCAGAGCGTCGCGATGCTCTCCCCGGACGCCCCAGAGCGTCGCGATGCTCTCACCGGACGCCCCAAAGCGTTGCGATGCTCTCCCCGGACGCCCCAGAGCGTCGCGATGCTCTCCCCGGACGCCCCAGAGCGTCGCGATGCTCTCCCCGGACGCCCCAGAGCGTCGCGATGCTCTCCCCGGACGCCCCAGAGCGTCGCGATGCTCTCCCCGGACGCCCTAGAGCGTCGCTATGGTCTCCCCGGACGCCCCAGAGCGTCGCGATGCTCTCCCCGGACGCCCCAGAGCGTCGCGATGCTCTCCCCGGACGCCCCAGAGCGTCGCGATGCTCTCCCTGGACGCCCCTGAGCGTCGCGATGCTCTCCCCGGACGCCCCAGAGCGTCGTGATGCTCTCCCCGGACGCCCCAGAGCGTCGCGATGCTCTCCCCGGACGCCCCAGAGTGTCGCGATGCTCTCCCCAGCCGCCCCAGAGCGTCGTGATGCTCTCCTCGGACGCCCCAGAGCGTCGTGATGCTCTCCCCGGACGCCCCAGAGCGTCGCGATGCTCTCCCCGGACGCCCCAGAGCGTCGCTATGCTCTCCCCGGACGCCCAAGAGCGTCGCGATGCTCTCCCCGGACGCCCCAGAGCGTCGCGATGCTCTCCACGGACGCCCCAGAGCGTCGCAATGCTCTCCCCGGACGCCCGAGAGCGTCGCGATGCTCTCCCCGGACGCCCCAGAGCGTCGCAATGCTCTCCCCGGACGCCCCAGAGCGTCGCAATGCTCTCCCCGGACGCCCCAGAGCGTCGCGATGCTCTCCCCGGACGCCCCAGAGCGTCGCGATGCTCTCCCCGGACGCCCCAGAGCGTCGCTATGCTCTCCCCGGACGCCCAAGAGCATCGCGATGCTCTCCCCGGACGCCCCAGAGCGTCACGATGCTCTCCACGGACGCCCCAGAGCGTCGCAATGCTCTCCCCGGATGCCCTAGAGCGTCGCGATGCTCTCCCCGGACGCCCTAGAGCGTCGCGATGCTCTATCCGTACGCCCCAGAGCGTCGCGATGCTCTCCCCAGCCGCCCCAGAGCGTCGTGATGCTCTCCCCGGACGCCCCAGAGCGTCGCGATGCTCTCCCCGGACGCCCCAGAGCGTCGAGATGCTCTCCCCGGACGCCCCAGAGCGTCGCGATGCTCTCCCCAGCCGCCCCAGAGCGTCGTGATGCTCTCCCCGGACGCCCCAGAGCGTCGCAATGCTCTCCCCGGACGCCCCAGAGCATCGCGATGCTCTCCCCGGACGCCCCAGAGCGTCGCGATGCTCTCCCCGGACGCCCCAGAGCGTCGCGATGCTCTCCCCGGACGCCCCAGAGCGTCGCGATGCTCTTCTCGGACGCCCCAGAGCGTCGCTATGCTCTCCCCGGACGCCCCAGAGCGTCGCGATGCTCTCCCCGGACGCCCCAGAGCGTCGCGATGCTCTCCCCCGACGCCCCAGAGCGTCGCGATGCTCTCCCCGGACGCCCCAGAGCATCGCGATGCTCTCCCCGGACGCCCCAGAGTGTCGCGATGCTCTCCCCGGACGCCCCAGAGCGTCGCTATGGTCTCGCCGGACGCCCCAGAGCGTCGCGATGCTCTCCCCGGACGCCCCAGAGCGTCGCGATGCTCTCCCCGGACGCCCTAGAGCGTCGCTATGGTCTCCCCGGACGCCCCAGAGCGTCGCGATGCTCTCCCCGGACGCCCCAGAGCGTCGCGATGCTCTCCCCGGACGCCCCAGAGCGTCGCGATGCTCTCCCCGGACGCCCCAGAGCGTCGCGATGCTCTTCTCGGACGCCCCAGAGCGTCGCTATGCTCTCCCCGGACGCCCCAGAGCGTCGCGATGCTCTCCCCGGACGCCCCAGAGCGTCGCGATGCTCTCCCCCGACGCCCCAGAGCGTCGCGATGCTCTCCCCGGACGCCCCAGAGCATCGCGATGCTCTCCCCGGACGCCCCAGAGTGTCGCGATGCTCTCCCCGGACGCCCCAGAGCGTCGCTATGGTCTCGCCGGACGCCCCAGAGCGTCGCGATGCTCTCCCCGGACGCCCCAGAGCGTCGCGATGCTCTCACCGGACGCCCCAAAGCGTTGGGATGCTCTCCCCGGACGCCCCAGAGCGTCGCGATGCTCTCCCCGGACGCCCCAGAGCGTCGCGATGCTCTCCCCGGACGCCCCAGAGCGTCGCGATGCTCTCCCCGGACGCCCCAGAGCGTCGCGATGCTCTCCCCGGACGCCCTAGAGCGTCGCTATGGTCTCCCCGGACGCCCCAGAGCGTCGCGATGCTCTCCCCGGACGCCCCAGAGCGTCGCGATGCTCTCCCCGGACGCCCCAGAGCGTCGCGATGCTCTCCCTGGACGCCCCTGAGCGTCGCGATGCTCTCCCCGGACGCCCCAGAGCGTCGTGATGCTCTCCCCGGACGCCCCGGAGCGTCGCGATGCTCTCCCCGGACGCCCCAGAGTGTCGCGATGCTCTCCCCAGCCGCCCCAGAGCGTCGTGATGCTCTCCTCGGACGCCCCAGAGCGTCGTGATGCTCTCCCCGGACGCCCCAGAGCGTCGCGATGCTCTCCCCGGACGCCCCAGAGCGTCGCTATGCTCTCCCCGGACGCCCAAGAGCGTCGCGATGCTCTCCCCGGACGCCCCAGAGCGTCGCGATGCTCTCCACGGACGCCCCAGAGCGTCGCAATGCTCTCCCCGGACGCCCGAGAGCGTCGCGATGCTCTCCCCGGACGCCCCAGAGCGTCGCAATGCTCTCCCCGGACGCCCCAGAGCGTCGCGATGCTCTCCCCGGACGCCCCAGAGCGTCGCGATGCTCTCCCCGGACGCCCCAGAGCGTCGCTATGCTCTCCCCGGACGCCCAAGAGCATCGCGATGCTCTCCCCGGACGCCCCAGAGCGTCGCGATGCTCTCCACGGACGCCCCAGAGCGTCGCAATGCTCTCCCCGGATGCCCTAGAGCGTCGCGATGCTCTCCCCGGACGCCCCAGAGCGTCGCGATGCTCTATCCGTACGCCCCAGAGCGTCGCGATGCTCTCCCCAGCCGCCCCAGAGCGTCGTGATGCTCTCCCCGGACGCCCCAGAGCGTCGCGATGCTCTCCCCGGACGCCCCAGAGCGTCGAGATGCTCTCCCCGGACGCCCCAGAGCGTCGCGATGCTCTCCCCAGCCGCCCCAGAGCGTCGTGATGCTCTCCCCGGACGCCCCAGAGCGTCGCAATGCTCTCCCCGGACGCCCCAGAGCATCGCGATGCTCTCCCCGGATGCCCCAGAGCGTCGCGATGCTCTCCCTGGACGTCCCAGAGCGTCGCGATGCTCTCCCCGGACGCCCCAGAGCGTCTCGATGCTCTCCCCGGACGCCCCAGAGCGTGCGATGCTCTCCTCGGACGCCCTAGAGCGTCGCTATGGTCTCCCCGAACGCCCCAGAGCGTCGCGATGCTCTCCCCGGACGCCCCAGAGCATCGCGATGCTCTCCCCGGACGCCCCAGAGCGTCGCGATGCTCTCCCCGGACGCCCCAGAGCGTCGCGATGCTCTCCCCGGACGCCCCAGAGCGTCGCGATGCTCTCCCCGGACGCCCCAGAGCGTCGCGATGCTCTCCCCGAACTCCCCAGAGCGTCGCGATGCTCTCCTCGGACGCCCCAGAGCGTCGCTATGCTCTCCCCGGACGCCCCAGAGCGTCGCGATGCTCTCCCCGGACGCCCCAGAGCGTCGCGATGCTCTCCCCGGACGCCCTAGAGCGTCGCTATGGTCTCCCCGGACGCCCCAGAGCGTCGCGATGCTCTCCCCGGACACCCCAGAGCATCGCGATGCTCTCCCCGGACGCCCCAGAGCGTCGTGATGCTCTCCCCGGACGCCCCAGAGCGTCGCGATGCTCTCCCCGGACGCCCCAGAGCGTCGCGATGCACTTCCCGGACGCCCCAGAGCGTCGCGATGCTCTCCCCGGACGCCCCAGAGCGTCGCGATGCTCTACTTGGACGCCCCAGAGCGTCGCGATGCTCTCCCCGGAGGCCCCAAAGCGCCGCGATGCTCTCCCCGGATGCCCCAGAGCGCCGCGATGCTCTCCCCAGCCGCCCCAGAGCGTCGTGATGCTCTCCCTGGACGCCCCAGAGCGTCGCGATGCTCTCCCCGGACGCCCTAGAGCGTTGCGATGCTCTCCCCGGACGCCCCAGAGCGTCGCGATGCTCTCCACGGACGCCCCAGAGCGTCGTGATGCTCTCCCCCGACACCCCAGAGCGTCGAGATGCTCTCCCCGGACGCCCCAGAGCGTCACGATGCTCTCCCCGGACGCCCCAGAGCGTCGCGATGCTTTTCCCGGACGCCCCAGAGCGTCGCGATGCTCTCCCCGGACGCCCCAGAGCGTTGCGATGCTCTCCCCGGACGCCCCAGAGCATCGCGATGCTCTCCCCGGACGCCCCAGAGCGTCGCGATGCTCTCCCCGGACGCCCCAGAGCGTCGATATGGTCTCCCCGGACGCCCCAGAGCGTCGCCATGCTCTCCCCAGCCGCCCCAGAGAGTCGTGATGCTCTCCCCGGACGCCCCAGAGCGTCGCGATGCTCTCCCCCGACGCCCCAGAGCTTCACGATGCTCTCCCCGGACGCCCTAGAGCGTCGCGATGCTCTCCCCGGACGCCCCAGAGTGTCGCGATGCTCTCCCCGGACTCCGCAGAGCGTCGCGATGCTCTCCCCGGACGCCCCAGAGCGTCGCTATGCTCTCCCCGGACGCCCCAGAGCATCGCGATGCTCTCCCCGGACGCCCTAGAGCGTCGCGATGCTCTTCCCGGACACCCCAGAGCGTCGCGATGCTCTCCCCGGACGCCCCAGAGCGTCGCGATGCACTTCCCGGACGCCCCAGAGCGTCGCGATGCTCTCCCCGGACGCCCCAGAGCGTCGCGATGCTCTACTTGGACGCCCCAGAGCGTCGCGATGCTCTCCCCGGAGGCCCCAAAGCGCCGCGATGCTCTCCCCGGATGCCCCAGAGCGCCGCGATGCTCTCCCCGGACGCCCCAGAGCGTCGCTATGCTCTCCCCGGACGCCCCAGAGCGTCGCGATGCTGTCCCCGGACGCCCCAGAGCGTCGCGATGCACTTCCCGGACGCCCCAGAGCGTCGCGATGCTCTCCCCGGACGCCCCAGAGCGTCGCGATGCTCTACTTGGACGCCCCAGAGCGTCGCGATGCTCTCCCCGGAGGCCCCAAAGCGCCGCGATGCTCTCCCCGGATGCCCCAGAGCGCCGCGATGCTCTCCCCGGACGCCCCAGAGCGTCGCTATGCTCTCCCCGGACGCCCCAGAGCGTCGCGATGCTCTCCCCGGACGCCCCAGAGCATCGCGATGCTCTCCCCGGACGCCCCAGAGTGTCGCGATGCTCTCCCCGGACGCCCCAGAGCGTCGCTATGGTCTCGCCGGACGCCCCAGAGCGTCGCGATGCTCTCCCCGGACGCCCCAGAGCGTCGCGATGCTCTCACCGGACGCCCCAAAGCGTTGCGATGCTCTCCCCGGACGCCCCAGAGCGTCGCGATGCTCTCCCCGGACGCCCCAGAGCGTCGCGATGCTCTCCCCGGACGCCCCAGAGCGTCGCGATGCTCTCCCCGGACGCCCCAGAGCGTCGCGATGCTCTCCCCGGACGCCCTAGAGCGTCGCTATGGTCTCCCCGGACGCCCCAGAGCGTCGCGATGCTCTCCCCGGACGCCCCAGAGCGTCGCGATGCTCTCCACGGACGCCCCAGAGCGTCGCAATGCTCTCCCCGGACGCCCGAGAGCGTCGCGATGCTCTCCGCGGACGCCCCAGAGCGTCGCAATGCTCTCCCCGGACGCCCCAGAGCGTCGCGATGCTCTCCCCGGACGCCCCAGAGCGTCGCGATGCTCTCCCCGGACGCCCCAGAGCGTCGCTATGCTCTCCCCGGACGCCCAAGAGCATCGCGATGCTCTCCCCGGACGCCCCAGAGCGTCGCGATGCTCTCCACGGACGCCCCAGAGCGTCGCAATGCTCTCCCCGGATGCCCTAGAGCGTCGCGATGCTCTCCCCGGACGCCCCAGAGCGTCGCGATGCTCTATCCGTACGCCCCAGAGCGTCGCGATGCTCTCCCCAGCCGCCCCAGAGCGTCGTGATGCTCTCCCCGGACGCCCCAGAGCGTCGCGATGCTCTCCCCGGACGCCCCAGAGCGTCGAGATGCTCTCCCCGGACGCCCCAGAGCGTCGCGATGCTCTCCCCAGCCGCCTCAGAGCGTCGTGATGCTCTCCCCGGACGCCCCAGAGCGTCGCAATGCTCTCCCCGGACGCCCCAGAGCATCGCGATGCTCTCCCCGGATGCCCCAGAGCGTCGCGATGCTCTCCCTGGACGTCCCAGAGCGTCGCGATGCTCTCCCCGGACGCCCCAGAGCGTCTCGATGCTCTCCCCGGACGCCCCAGAGCGTGCGATGCTCTCCTCGGACGCCCTAGAGCGTCGCTATGGTCTCCCCGAACGCCCCAGAGCGTCGCGATGCTCTCCCCGGACGCCCCAGAGCATCGCGATGCTCTCCCCGGACGCCCCAGAGCGTCGCGATGCTCTCCCCGGACGCCCCAGAGCGTCGCGATGCTCTCCCCGGACGCCCCAGAGCGTCGCGATGCTCTCCCCGGACGCCCCAGAGCGTCGCGATGCTCTCCCCGAACTCCCCAGAGCGTCGCGATGCTCTCCTCGGACGCCCCAGAGCGTCGCTATGCTCTCCCCGGACGCCCCAGAGCGTCGCGATGCTCTCCCCGGACGCCCCAGAGCGTCGCGATGCTCTCCCCGGACGCCCTAGAGCGTCGCTATGGTCTCCCCGGACGCCCCAGAGCGTCGCGATGCTCTCCCCGGACACCCCAGAGCATCGCGATGCTCTCCCCGGACGCCCCAGAGCGTCGTGATGCTCTCCCCGGACGCCCCAGAGCGTCGCGATGCTCTCCCCGGACGCCCCAGAGCGTCGCGATGCACTTCCCGGACGCCCCAGAGCGTCGCGATGCTCTCCCCGGACGCCCCAGAGCGTCGCGATGCTCTACTTGGACGCCCCAGAGCGTCGCGATGCTCTCCCCGGAGGCCCCAAAGCGCCGCGATGCTCTCCCCGGATGCCCCAGAGCGCCGCGATGCTCTCCCCAGCCGCCCCAGAGCGTCGTGATGCTCTCCCTGGACGCCCCAGAGCGTCGTGATGCTCTCCCCGGACGCCCTAGAGCGTTGCGATGCTCTCCCCGGACGCCCCAGAGCGTCGCGATGCTCTCCACGGACGCCCCAGAGCGTCGTGATGCTCTCCCCCGACACCCCAGAGCGTCGTGATGCTCTCCCCGGACGCCCCAGAGCGTCACGATGCTCTCCCCGGACGCCCCAGAGCGTCGCGATGCTTTTCCCGGACGCCCCAGAGCGTCGCGATGCTCTCCCCGGACGCCCCAGAGCGTTGCGATGCTCTCCCCGGACGCCCCAGAGCATCGCGATGCTCTCCCCGGACGCCCCAGAGCGTCGCGATGCTCTCCCCGGACGCCCCAGAGCGTCGATATGGTCTCCCCGGACGCCCCAGAGCGTCGCCATGCTCTCCCCAGCCGCCCCAGAGAGTCGTGATGCTCTCCCCGGACGCCCCAGAGCGTCGCGATGCTCTCCCCCGACGCCCCAGAGCTTCACGATGCTCTCCCCGGACGCCCTAGAGCGTCGCGATGCTCTCCCCGGACGCCCCAGAGTGTCGCGATGCTCTCCCCGGACTCCGCAGAGCGTCGCGATGCTCTCCCCGGACGCCCCAGAGCGTCGCTATGCTCTCCCCGGACGCCCCAGAGCATCGCGATGCTCTCCCCGGACGCCCTAGAGCGTCGCGATGCTCTTCCCGGACACCCCAGAGCGTCGCGATGCTCTCCCCGGACGCCCCAGAGCGTCGCGATGCACTTCCCGGACGCCCCAGAGCGTCGCGATGCTCTCCCCGGACGCCCCAGAGCGTCGCGATGCTCTACTTGGACGCCCCAGAGCGTCGCGATGCTCTCCCCGGAGGCCCCAAAGCGCCGCGATGCTCTCCCCGGATGCCCCAGAGCGCCGCGATGCTCTCCCCGGACGCCCCAGAGCGTCGCTATGCTCTCCCCGGACGCCCCAGAGCGTCGCGATGCTGTCCCCGGACGCCCCAGAGCGTCGCGATGCACTTCCCGGACGCCCCAGAGCGTCGCGATGCTCTCCCCGGACGCCCCAGAGCGTCGCGATGCTCTACTTGGACGCCCCAGAGCGTCGCGATGCTCTCCCCGGAGGCCCCAAAGCGCCGCGATGCTCTCCCCGGATGCCCCAGAGCGCCGCGATGCTCTCCCCGGACGCCCCAGAGCGTCGCTATGCTCTCCCCGGACGCCCCAGAGCGTCGCGATGCTCTCCCCGGACGCCCCAGAGCATCGGGATGCTCTCCCCGGACGCCCCAGAGTGTCGCGATGCTCTCCCCGGACGCCCAAGAGCGTCGCTATGGTCTCGCCGGACGCCCCAGAGCGTCGCGATGCTCTCCCCGGACGCCCCAGAGCGTCGCGATGCTCTCACCGGACGCCCCAAAGCGTTGCGATGCTCTCCCCGGACGCCCCAGAGCGTCGCGATGCTATCCCCGGACGCCCCAGAGCGTCGCGATGCTCTCCCCGGACGCCCCAGAGCGTCGCGATGCTCTCCCCGGACGCCCCAGAGCGTCGCGATGCTCTCCCCGGACGCCCTAGAGCGTCGCTATGGTCTCCCCGGACGCCCCAGAGCGTCGCGATGCTCTCCCCGGACGCCCCAGAGCGTCGCGATGCTCTCCCCGGACGCCCCAGAGCGTCGCGATGCTCTCCCTGGACGCCCCTGAGCGTCGCGATGCTCTCCCCGGACGCCCCAGAGCGTCGTGATGCTCTCCCGGGACGCCCCAGAGCGTCGCGATGCTCTCCCCGGACGCCCCAGAGTGTCGCGATGCTCTCCCCCGCCGCCCCAGACTGTCGCGATGCTCTCCCCAGCCGCCCCAGAGCGTCGTGATGCTCTCCCCGGACGCCCCAGAGCGTCGTGATGCTCTCCCCGGACGCCCCAGAGCGTCGCGATGCTCTCCCCGGACGCCCTAGAGCGTCGCTATGCTCTCCCCGGACGCCCAAGAGCGTCGCGATGCTCTCCCCGGACGCCCCAGAGCGTCGCGATGCTCTCCACGGACGCCCCAGAGCGTCGCAATGCTCTCCCCGGACGCCCGAGAGCGTCGCGATGCTCTCCTTGGACGCCCCAGAGCATTGCAATGCTCTCCCCGGACGCCCCAGAGCGTCGCGATGCTCTCCCCGGACGCCCCAGAGCGTCGCGATGCTCTCCCCGGACGCCCCAGAGCGTCGCTATGCTCTCCCCGGACGCCCAAGAGCATCGCGATGCTCTCCCCGGACGCCCCAGAGCGTCGCGATGCTCTCCACGGACGCCCCAGAGCGTCGCAATGCTCTCCCCGGATGCCCTAGAGCGTCGCGATGCTCTCCCCGGACGCCCCAGAGCGTCGCGATGCTCTATCCGTACGCCCCAGAGCGTCGCGATGCTCTCCCCAGCCGCCCCAGAGCGTCGTGATGCTCTCCCCGGACGCCCCAGAGCGTCGCGATGCTCTCCCCGGACGCCCCAGAGCGTCGAGATGCTCTCCCCGGACGCCCCAGAGCGTCGCGATGCTCTCCCCAGCCGCCCCAGAGCGTCGTGATGCTCTCCCCGGACGCCCCAGAGCGTCGCAATGCTCTCCCCGGACGCCCCAGAGCATCGCGATGCTCTCCCCGGATGCCCCAGAGCGTCGCGATGCTCTCCCTGGACGTCCCAGAGCGTCGCGATGCTCTCCCCGGACGCCCCAGAGCGTCTCGATGCTCTCCCCGGACGCCCCAGAGCGTGCGATGCTCTCCCCGGACGCCCTAGAGCGTCGCTATGGTCTCCCCGAACGCCCCAGAGCGTCGCGATGCTCTCCCTGGACGCCCCTGAGCATCGCGATGCTCTCCCCGGACGCCCCAGAGCGTCGCGATGCTCTCCCCGGACGCCCCAGAGCGTCGCGATGCTCTCCCCGGACGCCCCAGAGCGTCGCGATGCTCTCCCCGGACGCCCCAGAGCGTCGCGATGCTCTCCCCGAACTCCCCAGAGCGTCGCGATGCTCTCCTCGGACGCCCCAGAGCGTCGCTATGCTCTCCCCGGACGCCCCAGAGCGTCGCGATGCTCTCCCCGGACGCCCCAGAGCGTCGCGATGCTCTCCTCGGACGCCCTAGAGCGTCGCTATGGTCTCCCCGGACGCCCCAGAGCGTCGCGATGCTCTCCCCGGACACCCCAGAGCATCGCGATGCTCTCCCCGGACGCCCCAGAGCGTCGTGATGCTCTCCCCGGACGCCCCAGAGCGTCGCGATGCTCTCCCCGGACGCCCCAGAGCGTCGCGATGCACTTCCCGGACGCCCCAGAGCGTCGCGATGCTCTCCCCGGACGCCCCAGAGCGTCGCGATGCTCTACTTGGACGCCCCAGAGCGTCGCGATGCTCTCCCCGGAGGCCCCAAAGCGCCGCGATGCTCTCCCCGGATGCCCCAGAGCGCCGCGATGCTCTCCCCAGCCGCCCCAGAGCGTCGTGATGCTCTCCCTGGACGCCCCAGAGCGTCGCGATGCTCTCCCCGGACGCCCTAGCGTTGCGATGCTCTCCCCGGACGCCCCAGAGCGTCGCGATGCTCTCCCCGGACGCCCTAGAGCGTCGCGATGCTCTCCCCGGACGCCCTAGAGCGTCGCGATGCTCTCCCCGGACGCCCTAGAGCGTTGCGATGCTCTCCCCGGACGCCCTAGAGCGTTGCGATGCTCTCCCCGGACGCCCCAGAGCGTCGCGATGCTCTCCCCGGACGCCCTAGAGCGTCGCGATGCTCTTCCCGGACACCCCAGAGCGTCGCGATGCTCTCCCCGGACGCCCCAGAGCGTCGCGATGCACTTCCCGGACGCCCCAGAGCGTCGCGATGCTCTCCCCGGACGCCCCAGAGCGTCGCGATGCTCTACTTGGACGCCCCAGAGCGTCGCGATGCTCTCCCCGGAGGCCCCAAAGCGCCGCGATGCTCTCCCCGGATGCCCCAGAGCGCCGCGATGCTCTCCCCGGACGCCCCAGAGCGTCGCTATGCTCTCCCCGGACGCCCCAGAGCGTCGCGATGCTCTCCCCGGACGCCCCAGAGCATCGCGATGCTCTCCCCGGACGCCCCAGAGCGTCGCAATGCTCTCCCCGAACGCTCCAGAGCGTCGCGATGCTCTCCCCGGACGCCCCAGAGCGTCGCGATGCTCTACTCGTACGCCCCAGAGCGTCGCGATGCTCTCCCCGGACGCCCTAGAGCGTTGCGATGCTCTCCCCGGACGCCCCAGAGCGTCGCGATGCTCTCCCCGGACGCCCCAGAGCGTCGCGATGCTCTCCCCGGACGCCCCAGAGCGTCGATATGGTCTCCCCGGACGCCCCAGAGCGTCGCCATGCTCTCCCCAGCCGCCCCAGAGAGTCGTGATGCTCTCCCCGGACGCCCCAGAGCGTCGCGATGCTCTCCCCTGACGCCCCAGAGCTTCACGATGCTCTCCCCGGACGCCCTAGAGCGTCGCGATGCTCTCCCCGGACGCCCCAGAGTGTCGCGATGCTCTCCCCGGACTCCGCAGAGCGTCGCGATGCTCTCCCCGGACGCCCCAGAGCGTCGCGATGCTCTCCCCGGACGCCCCAGAGCGTCGCGATGCTCTACTTGGACGCCCCAGAGCGTCGCGATGCTCTCCCCGGAGGCCCCAAAGCGCCGCGATGCTCTCCCCGGACGCCCCAGAGCGCCGCGATGCTCTCCCCGGACGCCCCAGAGCGTCGCTATGCTCTCCCCGGACGCCCCAGAGCGTCGCGATGCTCTCCCCGGACGCCCCAGAGCATCGCGATGCTCTCCCCGGACGCCCCAGAGCGTCGCAATGCTCTCCCCGAACGCCCCAGAGCGTCGCGATGCTCTCCCCGGATGCCCCAGAGCGTCGCGATGCTCTACTCGTACGCCCCAGAGCGTCGCGATGCTCTCCCCAGCCGCCCCAGAGCGTCGTGATGCTCTCCCTGGACGCCCTAGAGCGTCGCGATGCTCTCCCCGGACGCCCTAGAGCGTTGCGATGCTCTCCCCGGACGCCCCAGAGCGTCGCGATGCTCTCCACGGACGCCCCAGAGCGTCGTGATGCTCTCCCCCGACACCCCAGAGCGTCGTGATGCTCTCCCCGGACGCCCCAGAGCGTCACGATGCTCTCCCCGGACGCCCCAGAGCGTCGCGATGCTTTTCCCGGACGCCCCAGAGCGTCGCGATGCTCTCCCCGGACGCCCCAGAGCGTTGCGATGCTCTCCCCGGACGCCCCAGAGCATCGCGATGCTCTCCCCGGACGCCCCAGAGCGTCGCGATGCTCTCCCCGGACGCCCCAGAGCGTCGATATGGTCTCCCCGGACGCCCCAGAGCGTCGCCATGCTCTCCCCAGCCGCCCCAGAGAGTCGTGATGCTCTCCCCGGACGCCCCAGAGCGTCGCGATGCTCTCCCCCGACGCCCCAGAGCTTCACGATGCTCTCCCCGGACGCCCTAGAGCGTCGCGATGCTCTCCCCGGACGCCCCAGAGTGTCGCGATGCTCTCCCCGGACTCCGCAGAGCGTCGCGATGCTCTCCCCGGACGCCCCAGAGCGTCGCTATGCTCTCCCCGGACGCCCCAGAGCATCGCGATGCTCTCCCCGGACGCCCTAGAGCGTCGCGATGCTCTTCCCGGACACCCCAGAGCGTCGCGATGCTCTCCTCGGACGCCCCAGAGCGTCGCGATGCTCTCTCCGGCCGCCCCAGAGCGTCGCGATGCTCTCCCCGGACGCCCCAGAGCGTCGCGATGCTCTCCCCGGACGCCCCAGAGCGTCGCGATGCTCTCCCCGGACGCCCCAGAGCGTCGCGATGCTCTCCCCGGACGCCCTAGAGCGTCGCTATGGTCTCCCCGGACGCCCCAGAGCGTCGCGATGCTCTCCCCGAACGCCCTTGAGCGTCGCGATGCTCTCTCCGGACGCCCCAGAGCGTCCCGATGCTCTCCCCAGACGCCCCAGAGCGTCGCGATGCTCTCCCTGGACGCCCGAGAGCGTCGCGATGCTCTCCCCGGACGCCCCAGAGCGTCGCTATGCTCTCCCCGGACGCCCCAGAGCGTCGCGATGCTCTCCCCGGACGCCCCAGAGCGTCGCGATGCTCTCCCCCGACGCCCCAGAGCTTCACGATGCTCTCCCCGGAAGCCCCAGAGCATCGCAATGCTCTCCCCGGACGCCCCAGAGCGTCCCGATGCTCTCCCCGGACGCCCCAGAGCGTCGCGATGCTCTCCCCGGACGCCCCAGAGCGTCGCTATGCTCTCCCCGGACGCCCAAGAGCGTCGCGATGCTCTCCCCGGACGCCCCAGAGCGTCGTGATGCTCTCCACGGACGCCCCAGAGCGTCGCAATGCTCTCCCCGGACGCCCGAGAGCGTCGCGATGCTCTCCCCGGACGCCCCAGAGCTTCGCAATGCTCTCCCCGGACGCCCCAGAGCGTCGCGATGCTCTCTCCGGACGCCCCAGAGCGTCGCGATGCTCTCCCCGGACGCCCCAGAGCGTCGCTATGCTCTCCCCGGACGCCCAAGAGCGTCGCGATGCTCTCCCCGGACGCCCCAGAGCGTCGCGATGCTCTCCACGGACGCCCCAGAGCGTCGCAATGCTCTCCCCGGACGCCCCAGAGCGTCGCGATGCTCTCCCCGGACGCCCCAGAGCGTCGCGATGCTCTCCCCGGACGCCCCAGAGCGTCGCGATGCTCTCCCCGAACTCCCCAGAGCGTCGCTATGCTCTCCTCGGACGCCCCAGAGCGTCGCTATGCTCTCCCCGGACGCCCCAGAGCTTCGCGATGCTCTCCCCGGACGCCCCAGAGCGTCGCGATGCTCTCCCCGGACGCCCTAGAGCGTCGCTATGGTCTCCCCGGACGCCCCAGAGCGTCGCGATGCTCTCCCCGGACACCCCAGAGCATCGCGATGCTCTCCCCGGACGCCCCAGAGCGTCGTGATGCTCTCCCCGGACGCCCCAGAGCGTCGCGATGCTCTCCCCGAACGCCCCAGAGCGTCGCGATGCACTCCACGGACGCCCCAGAGCGTCGCGATGCTCTCCCCGGACGCCCCAGAGCGTCGCGATGCTCTACTTGGACGCCCCAGAGCGTCGCGATGCTCTCCTCGGACGCTTCAGAGCATGGCGATGCTCTCTCCGGACGCCCCAGAGCATCGCGATGCTCTCCTCGGACGCCCCAGAGCGTCGCGATGCTCTCCCCGGACGCCCCAGAGCGCCGCGATGCTCTCCTCGGACGCCCCAGAGCGTCGCTATGCTCTCCCCGGACGCCCCAGAGCGTCGCGATGCTCTCCCCGGACGCCCCAGAGCATCGCGATGCTCTCCCCAGACGCCCCAGAGCGTCGCAATGCTCTCCCCGAACGCCCCAGAGCGTCGCGATGCTCTCCCCGGATGCCCCAGAGCGTCGCGATGCTCTACTCGTACGCCCCAGAGCGTCGCGATGCTCTCCCCGGACGCCCCAGAGCATCGCGATGCTCTCCCCAGACGCCCCAGAGCGTCGCAATGCTCTCCCCGAACGCCCCAGAGCGTCGCGATGCTCTCCCCGGATGCCCCAGAGCGTCGCGATGCTCTACTCGTACGCCCCAGAGCGTCGTGATGCTCTCCCTGGACGCCCCAGAGCGTCGCGATGCTCTCCCCGGACGCCCTAGAGCGTTGCGATGCTCTCCCCGGACGCCCCAGAGCATCGCGATGCTCTCCACGGACGCCCCAGAGCGTCGTGATGCTCTCCCCCGACGCCCCAGAGCGTCGTGATGCTCTCCCCGGACGCCCCAGAGCGTCACGATGCTCTCCCCGGACGCCCCAGAGCGTCGCGATGCTTTTCCCGGACGCCCCAGAGCGTCGCGATGCTCTCCCCGGACGCCCCAGAGCGTCGCGATGCTCTCCCTGGACGCCCCAGAGCATCGCGATGCTCTCCCCGGACGCCCCAGAGCGTCGCGATGCTCTCCCCGGACGCCCCAGAGCGTCGATATGGTCTCCCCGGACGCCCCAGAGCGTCGCCATGCTCTCCCCAGCCGCCCCAGAGAGTCGTGATGCTCTCCCCGGACGCCCCAGAGCGTCGCGATGCTCTCCCCCGACGCCCCAGAGCTTCACGATGCTCTCCCTGGACGCCCTATAGCGTCGCGATGCTCTCCCCGGACGCCCCAGAGTGTCGCGATGCTCTCCCCGGACTCCGCAGAGCGTCGCGATGCTCTCCCCGGACGCCCCAGAGCGTCGCTATGCTCTCCCCGGACGCCCCAGAGCATCGCGATGCTCTCCCCGGACGCCCTAGAGCGTCGCGATGCTCTTCCCGGACACCCCAGAGCGTCGCGATGCTCTCCTCGGACGCCCCAGAGCGTCGCGATGCTCTCCCCGGCCGCCCCAGAGCGTCGCGATGCTCTCCCCGGACGCCCCAGAGCGTCGCGATGCTCTCCCCGGACGCCCCAGAGCGTCGCGATGCTCTCCCCGGACGCCCCAGAGCGTCGCGATGCTCTCCCCGGACGCCCTAGAGCGTCGCTATGGTCTCCCCGGACGCCCCAGAGCGTCGCGATGCTCTCCCCGAACGCCCTAGAGCGTCGCGATGCTCTCTCCGGACGCCCCAGAGCGTCGCGATGCTCTACCCGTACGCCCCAGAGCGTCGCGATGCTCTCCCCAGCCGCCCCAGAGCGTCGCGATGCTCTCCCCGGACGCCCCAGACCGTCGCGATGCTCTCCCCGGACGCCTCAGAGCGTCGCGATGCTCTCCCCGGACGCCCCAGAGCGTCGCTATGCTCTCCCCGGACGCCCCACAGCGTCGCGATGCTCTCCCCGGATGCCCCAGAGCGTTGCGATGCTCTCCCCGGACGCCCCAGAGCGTCGCGATGCTCTCCACGGACGCCCCAGAGCGTCGCGATGCTCTCCCTCGACGCCCCAGAGCGTCGCGATGCTCTCCCCGGACGCCACAGAGCATCGCGATGCTCTCCTGGGACGCCCCAGAGCGTAGTGATGCTCTCCCCGGACGCCCCAGAGCGTCGCGATGCTCTCCCCGGGCGCCCGAGAGCGTCGCGATGCTCTACCCGGACGCCCCAGAGCGTCGCGATGCTCTCCCCAGCCGCCCCAGAGCGTCGCGATGCTCTCCCCGGACGCCCCAGAGCGTCGCGATGCTCTCCCCGGACGCCCCAGAGCGTCGCGATGCTCTCCCCGGACGCCCCAGAGCGTCGCGATGCTCTCCCCGGACGCCCCAGAGCATCGCGATGCTCTCGCCGGACGCCCTAGAGCGTCGCGATGCTCTCCCCGGACACCCCAGAGCGTCGCGATGCTCTCCTCGGACGCCCCAGAGCGTCGCGATGCTCTACCCGGACGCCCCAGAGCATCGCGATGCTCTCCCCAGCCGCCTCAGAGCGTCGTGATGCTCTCCCCGGACGCCCCAGAGCGTCGCGATGCTCTCCCCGGACGCCCCAGAGCGTCGCGATGCTCTCCCCGGACGCCCCAGAGCATCGCGATGCTCTCCCCGAACGCCCCTGAGCGTCGCGATGCTCTCCCCGGACGCCCCTGAGCGTCGCGATGCTCTCCCCGGACGCCCCAGAGCGTCGCAATGCTCTCTCCGGACGCCACAGAGCGTCGCGATGCTCTCCCCGGACGCCCCAGAGCGTCGCGATGCTCTCCCCGGACGCCCCAGAGCGTGGCGATGCTCTCCTCGGACGCCCCAGAGCGTCGCGATGCTCACCCCGGACGCCCAGAGCGTCGCTATGCTCTCCCCGGACGCCCCAGAGCGTCGCTATGCTCTCCCCAGACGCCCCAGAGCGTCGCGATGCTCTCCCTGGACGCCCCAGAGCGTCGCGATGCTCTCCCCGGACACCCCAGAGCATCGCGATGCTCTCCCCGGACGCCCCAGAGCGTCGCGATGCTCTCCCCGGACG
The DNA here is from genome assembly GCA_947471745.1 of Closterium sp. Naga37s-1. Classification (NCBI taxonomy): domain Eukaryota; kingdom Viridiplantae; phylum Streptophyta; class Zygnematophyceae; order Desmidiales; family Closteriaceae; genus Closterium; species Closterium sp. Naga37s-1. The sequence goes on along the minus strand of CANJKZ010000629.1, from coordinate 81,458 downwards.
CCCCAGAGCGTCGCGATGCTCTCCCCGGACACCCCAGTGCGTCGCGATGCTCTCCCCGGACGCCCCAGAGCGTCGCGATGCTCTCCCCAGACGCCCCAGAGCGTCGCGATGCTCTACCCGAACGCCCCAGAACGTCGCGATGCTCTACCCGGCCGCCTTAGAGCGTCGCGATGCTCTCCCCGGCCGCCCCAGAGCGTCGCGATGCTCTCCCCGGACGCCCCAGAGCGTCGCGATGCTCTCCCGGACGCCCCAGAGCATCGCGATGCTATCCCCGGACGCCCCAGAGCGTCGCGATGCTCTCCCCGGACGCCCCAGAGCGTCGCGATGCTCTCCCCGGACGCCCTAGAGCGTCGCGATGCTCTCCCCGGACGCCCCAGAGCGTCGCGATGCTCTCCCCGGACGCCCCAGAGCGTCGCGATGCTCTCCCTGGACGCCCCAGAGCGTCGCGATGCTCTCCCCGGACACCCCAGAGCATCGCGATGCTCTCCCCGGACGCCCCAGAGCGTCGCGATGCTCTCCCCGGCCGCCCCAGAGCGTCGCGATGCTCTCCCCGGACGCCCAAGAGCGTCGCGATGCTCTCCCGGACGCCCCAGAGCGTCGCAATGCTCTCCCCCGACGCCCCAGAGCTTCACGATGCTCTCCTCGGACGCCCCAGAGCGTCGCGATGCTCTCCCCGGACGCCCCAGAGCGTCGCGATGCTCTCCCCGGACGCCCCAGAGCGTCGCGATGCTCTCCCCGGACGCCCCAGAGCATCGTGATGCTCTCGCCGGACGCCCTAGAGCGTCGCGATGCTCTCCCCGGACGCCCCAGAGCGTCGCGATGCTCTCCTCGGACGCCCCAGAGCGTCGCGATGCTCTACCCGGACGCCCCAGAGCGTCGCGATGCTCTCCCCGGACACCCCAGTGCGTCGCGATGCTCTCCCCGGACGCCCCAGAGCGTCGCAATGCTCTCCCCAGACGCCCCAGAGCGTCGCGATGCTCTACCCGAACGCCCCAGAACGTCGCGATGCTCTACCCGGCCGCCTTAGAGCGTCGCGATGCTCTCCCCGGCCGCCCCAGAGCGTCGCGATGCTCTCCCCGGACGCCCCAGAGCGTCGCGATGCTCTCCCGGACGCCCCAGAGCGTCGCGATGCTCTCCCCGGACGCCCCAGAGCGTCGCGATGCTCTCCCCAGACGCCCCAGAGCGTCGCGATGCTCTCCCCGGACGCCCCAGAGCATCGCGATGCTCTCCCCGAACGCCCCTGAGCGTCGCGATGCTCTCCTCGGACGCCCCTGAGCGTCGCGATGCTCTCCCCGGACGCCCCAGAGCGTCGCAATGCTCTCCCCGGACGCCACAGAGCGTCGCGATGCTCTCCCCGGACGCCCCAGAGCGTCGCGATGCTCTCCCCGGATGCCCCAGAGCGTCGCGATGCTCTCCTTGGACGCCCCAGAGCGTCGCGATGCTCACCCCGGACGCCCCAGAGCGTCGCTATGCTCTCTCCGGACGCCCCAGAGCGTCGCTATGCTCTCCCCAGACGCCCCAGAGCGTCGCGATGCTCTCCCCGGACGCCCCAGAGCGTCGCGATGCTCTACCCGGACGCCCCAGAGCATCGCGATGCTCTCCCCAGCCGCCCCAGAGCGTCGTGATGCTCGCCCCGAACGCCGCAGAGCGTCGCGATGCTCTCTTCGGACGCCCCAGAGCGCCGCGATGCTCTCCACGGACGCCCCAGAGCGTCGCGATGCTCTCCCCGGACGCCCCAGAGCGTCACGATGCTCTCCTCGGACGCCCCAGAGCGTCGCGATGCTCTCCCCGGACGCCCCAGAGCATCGCGATGCTCTCCCCAGACGACCCAGAGCGTCGCGGTGCTCTCCCCGGACGCCCCAGATCGTCGCGATGCTCTCCCCAGACGCCCCAGAGCGTCGCGATGCTCTCCCCGGACGCCCCAGAGCGTCGCGATGCTCTCCCCGGCGCCCCAGTGCGTCGCGATGCTCTCCCCGGACGCCCCAGAGTGTCGCTATGCTCTCCCCGGACGCGCCAGAGCGTCGCGATGCTCTCCCCGGACGCCCCAGAGCGTCGCGATGCTCTCCCCGGACGCCCCACAGCGTCGCGATGCTCTCCCCGGACGCCCCAGAGCGTCGGGATGCTCTCCCCGGACGCCCCAGAGCGTCGCTATGCTCTCCCCGGACGCCCCAGAGCGTCGCGATGCTCTCTCCGGACGACCCAGAGCGTCGCGATGCTCTCCCCGGACGCCCCAGAGCGTCGCGATGCTCTCCCAGGACGCCCCAGAGCGTCGCGATGCTCTCCCCGGACGCCCCAGAGCGTCACGATGCTCTCCCCGGACGCCCCAGAGCGTCGCGATGCTCTCCCCGCACGCCCCAGAGCGTCGCTATGCTCTCCCCGGATGCCTTAGAGCATCGCGATGCTCTCCCTGGACGCCCCAGAGCGTCGCGATGCTCTCCCCGGACGCCCCAGAGCGTCGCGATGCTCTACCCGGACGCCCAAGAGCGTCGCGATGCTCTCCTAAGCCGCCCCAGAGCGTCGCGATGCTCTTCCCGGACGCCCCAGAGTGTCGCGATGCTCTCCCCGGACGCCCCAGAGCGTCGTGATGCTCTCCCCGGATGCCCCTAAGCGTCGCGATGCTCTCCCCGGACGCCCCAGAGCGTCCCGATGCTCTCCCCTGCCGCCCCAGAGCGTCGCGATGCTCTCCCCGGACGCCCCAGAGCGTCGCGATGCTCTCTCCGGACGCCCCAGAGCGTCGCGATGCTTTCCCCGGACGCCCCAGAGCGTCGCCATGCTCTCCCCGGACGCCCCAGAGCGTCCCTATGCTCTCCCCGGACGCCCCAGAGCGTCGCGATGCTCTCCACGGACGCCCCTGAGCATCGCGATGCTCTCCCCGGACGCCCCAGAGCGTCGCGATGCTCTCCCCGGACGCCCCAGAGCGTCGCGATGCTCTCCCCGGACGCCCCAGAGCGTCGTGATGCTCTACCCGGACGTCCCAGAGCGTTGCGATGCTCTCCCAAACCGCCCCAGAGCGTCGCGATGCTCTCCCCGGACGCCCCAGAGTGTCGCGATGCTCTCCCCGGACGCCCCAGAGCGTCACTATGCTCTCCCCGGATGCCCCAAAGTGTCGCGATGCTCTCCCCTGACGCCCCAGAGCATCGCGATGCTCTCCCCGGACGCCCCAGAGCGTCGTTATGCTCTCCCCGGACGCCCCAGAGCGTCGCGATGCTCTCCCCGGACGCCCCAGAGCGTCGCGATGCTCTCCCTGGACGCCCCATAGCGTCGCGATGCTCTCCCCGCACGCCCCTGAGCATCGCTATGCTCTCCCCGGACGCCTTAGAGCGTCGCGATGCTCTCCCTGGACGCCCCAGAGCATCGCGATGCTCTCCCTGGACGCCCCAGAGCGTCGCGATGCTCTCCCCGGACGCCCCAGAGCATCGCGATGCTCTTCCCGGACGCCCAAGAGCGTCGCGATGGTCTCCTAAGCCGCCCCAGAGCGTCGCGATGCTCTCCCCGGACGCCCCAGAGTGTCGCGATGCTCTCCCCGGACGCCCCAGAGCGTCGTGATGCTCTCCCCTGCCGCCCCAGAGCGTCGCGATGCTCTCCCCGGACGCCCCAGAGCGTCGCGATGCTCTCCCCTACCGCCCCAGAGCGTCGCGATGCTCTCCCCGGACGCCCCGGAGCGTCGCGATGCTCTCCCCGGACGACCCAGAGCGTCGCGATGCTTTCCCCGGACGCCCCAGAGCGTCGCGATGCTCTCCCTAGCCGCCCCAGAGCGTCGTGATGCTCTCCCCGGACGCCCCAGAGCGTTCGCAATGCTCTCCCTCGACGCCCCAGAGCTTCACGATGCTCTCCCCGGACGCCCCAGAGCGTCGCGATGCTCTCCCCGGACGCCCCAGAGCGTCGCGATGCTCTCCCCGGACGCCCCAGAGCGTCGCTATGCTCTCCCCGGACGCCCCAGAGCGTCGCGATGCTCTCCCTGGACGCCCCAGAGCATCGCGATGCTCTCTCCGGACGCCCCAGAGCGTCGCGATACTTTCCCCAGACGCCCCAGAGCGTCGCGATGCTCTCCCCGGACGCCCCAGAGCGTCGCGATGCTCTACCCGGACGCCCCAGAGCATCGCGATGCACTCCCCAGCCGCCCCAGAGCGTCGTGATGCTCGCCCCGAACGCCGCAGAGCGTCGCGATGCTCTCTTCGGACGCCCCAGAGCGCCGCGATGCTCTCCCCGGACGCCCCAGAGCGTCGCGATGCTCTCCCCGGACGCCCCAGAGCGTCGCGATGCTCTCCTCGGACGCCCCAGAGCGTCGCGATGCTCTCCCCGGACGCCCCAGAGCATCGCGATGCTCTCCCCGGACGACCCAGAGCGTCGCGGTGCTCTCCCCGGACGCCCCAGATCGTCGCGATGCTCTCCCCAGACGCCCCAGAGCGTCGCGATGCTCTCCCCGGACGCCCCAGAGCGTCGCGATGCTCTCCGCGGCGCCCCAGAGCGTCGCGATGCTCTCCCCGGACGCCCCGGAGCGTCGCGATGCTCTCCCCGGACGCCCCAGAGCGTCGCGATGCTTTCCCCGGACGCCCCAAAGCGTCGCGATGCTCTCCCTAGCCGCCCCAGAGCGTCGTGATGCTCTCCCCGGACGCCCCAGAGCGTCGAAATGCTCTCCCCAGACGCGCCAGAGCGTCGCGATGCTCTCCCCGGACGCCCCAGAGCGTCGCGATGCTCTCCCCGGACGCCCCACAGCGTCGCGATGCTCTCCCCGGACGCCCCAGAGCGTCGCGATGCTCTCCCCGGACGCCCCAGAGCGTCGCTATGCTCTCCCCGGACGCCCCAGAGCGTCGCGATGCTCTCCCCGGACGACCCAGAGCGTCGCGATGCTCTCCCCGGACGCCCCAGAGCGTCGCGATGCTCTCCCCGGACGACCCAGAGCTTCACGATGCTCTCCCCGGACGCCCCAGAGCGTCGCGATGCTCTCCCCGGACGCCCCAGAGCGTCGCGATGCTCTCCCCGGACGCCCCAGAGCGTCGCTATGCTCTCCCCGGACGCCCCAGAGCGTCGCGATGCTCTCCCCGGACGCCCCAGAGCATCGCGATGCTCTCTCCGGACGCCCCAGAGCGTCGCGATACTTTCCCCAGACGCCCCAGAGCGTCGCGATGCTCTCCCCGGACGCCCCAGAGCGTCGCGATGCTCTACCCGGACGCCCCAGAGCATCGCGATGCACTCCCCAGCCGCCCCAGAGCGTCGTGATGCTCGCCCCGAACGCCGCAGAGCGTCGCGATGCTCTCTTCGGACGCCCCAGAGCGCCGCGATGCTCTCCCCGGACGCCCCACAGCGTCGCGATGCTCTCCCCGGACGCCCCAGAGCGTCGCGATGCTCTCCTCGGACGCCCCAGATCGTCGCGATGCTCTCCCCGGACGCCCCAGAGCATCGCGATGCTCTCCCCGGACGACCCAGAGCGTCGCGGTGCTCTCCCCGGACGCCCCAGATCGTCGCGATGCTCTCCCCAGACGCCCCAGAGCGTCGCGATGCTCTCCCCGGACGCCCCAGAGCATCGCGATGCTCTCCCCGGACGACCCAGAGCGTCGCGATGCTCTCCCCAGACGACCCAGAGCGTCGCGATGCTCTCCCCGGACGCCCCAGAGCGTCGCGATGCTCTCCCCGGACGACCCAGAGCGTCGCGGTGCTCTCCCCGGACGCCCCAGATCGTCGCGATGCTCTCCCCGGACGCCCCAGAGCGTCGCGATGCTCTCCCCGGACGCCCCAGAGCATCGCGATGCTCTCCCCGGACGACCCAGAGCGTCGCGATGCTCTCCCCAGACGCCCCAGAGCGTCGCGATGCTCTCCCCGGCGCCCCAGAGCGTCGCGATGCTCTCCCCGGACGCCCCGGAGCGTCGCGATGCTCTCCCCGGACGCCCCAGAGCGTCGCGATGCTTTCCCCGGACGCCCCAGAGCGTCGCGATGCTCTCCCTAGCCGGCCCAGAGCGTCGTGATGCTCTCCCCGGACGCCCCAGAGTGTCGCTATGCTCTCCCCGGACGCGCCAGAGCGTCGCGATGCTCTCCCCGGACGCCCCAGAGCGTCGCGATGCTCTCCCCGGACGCCCCACAGCGTCGCGATGCTCTCCCCGGACGCCCCAGAGCGTCGCGATGCTCTCCCCGGACGCCCCAGAGCGTCGCTATGCTCTCCCCGGACGCCCCAGAGCGTCGCGATGCTCTCCTCGGACGACCCAGAGCGTCGCGATGCTCTCCCCGGACGCCCCAGAGCGTCGCGATGCTCTCCCAGGACGCCCCAGAGCGTCGCGATGCTCTCCCCGGACGCCCCTGAGCGTCGCGATGCTCTCCCCGGACGCCCCAGAGCGTCACGATGCTCTCCCCGCACGCCCCAGAGCGTCGCTATGCTCTCCCCGGACGCCTTAGAGCATCGCGATGCTCTGCCTGGACGCCCCAGAGCGTCGCGATGCTCTCCCCAGACGCCCCAGAGCGTCGCGATGCTCTACCCGGACGCCCAAGAGCGTCGCGATGCTCTCCTAAGCCGCCCCAGAGCGTCGCGATGCTCTTCCCGGACGCCCCAGAGTGTCGCGATGCTCTCCTCGGACGCCCCAGAGCGTCGTGATGCTCTCCCCGGATGCCCCTAAGCGTCGCGATGCTCTCCCCGGACGCCCCAGAGCGTCGCGATGCTCTCCCCTGCCGCCCCAGAGCGTCGCGATGCTCTCCCCTGACGCCCCGGAGCGTCGCGATGCTCTCCCCGGACGCCCCAGAGCGTCGCGATGCTTTCCCCGGACGCCCCAGAGCGTCGCGATGCTCTCCCTAGCCGCCCCAGAGCGTCGTGATGCTCTCCCCGGACGCCCCAGAGCGTCGCAATGCTCTCCCTCGACGCCCCAGAGCTTCACGATGCTCTCCCCGGACGCCCCAGAGCGTCGCGATGCTCTCCCCGGACGCCCCTGAGCGTCGCGATGCTCTCCCCGGACGCCCCAGAGCGTCGCTATGCTCTCCCCGGACGCCCCAGAGCGTCGCGATGCTCTCCCCGGACGCCCCAGAGCATCGCGATGCTCTCTCCGGACGCCCCAGAGCGTCGCGATACTTTCCCCAGACGCCCCAGAGCGTCGCGATGCTCTCCCCGGACGCCCCAGAGCGTCGCAATGCTCTACCCGGACGCCCCAGAGCATCGCGATGCACTCCCCAGCCGCCCCAGAGCGTCGTGATGCTCGCCCCGAACGCCGCAGAGCGTCGCGATGCTCTCTTCGGACGCCCCAGAGCGCCGCGATGCTCTCCCCGGACGCCCCAAAGCGTCGCGATGCTCTCCCCGGACGCCCCAGAGCGTCGCGATGCTCTCCTCGGACGCCCCAGAGCGTCGCGATGCTCTCCCCGGACGCCCCAGAGCATCGCGATGCTCTCCCCGGACGCCCCAGAGCGTCGCGGTGCTCTCCCCGGATGCCCCAGAGCGTCGCGATGCTCTTCTCGGACGCCCCAGAGCTTCGCGATGCTCTCCTTGGACGCCCCAGAGCGTCGCGATGCTCTCCCCGGACGCCCCAGAGCGTCGCGATGCTCTCCCCGGACGCCCCAGAGCGTCGCGATGCTCTCCCCGGACGCCCCAGAGCGTCGCGATGCCCTCCCCGGACGCCCCAGAGTGTCGCGATGCTCTACCCGGACGCCCCAGAGCGTCGCAATGCTCTCCCAAACCGCCCCAGAGCGTCGCGATGCTCTCCCCGGACGCCCCAGAGTGTCGCGATGCTCTCCCCGGACGCCCCAGAGCGTCGCGATGCTCTCCCCGGATGCCCCAAAGCGTCGCGATGCTCTCCCCGGACGCCCCAGAGAATGGAGCGGGGTGATGCAAAGCGGGAGAATGGGGCGGGGTGATGGAAAGCGGGAGAATGGGGCGGGGTGATGGAAAGCGGGAGAATGGGGTGGGGTGATGGAAGGAGGGAGAATGGGGCAGAGTGATGAAAGGAGGAAGAATGGGGCGGGGTGATGGAAAGCGGGAGAACGGGGTGGGGTGATGGAAAGTGGGAGAATGGGGCGGGGTGATGGAAAGCGGGAGAATGGGACGGGGTGATGGAAAGCGGGAGAATGGACGGGGTGATGGAAAGCGGGCGAATGGGGCGGGGTGATGGAAAGCGGGAGAATGAGGCGGGGTGATGGAAAGCGGGAGAATGGGGAGGGGTGATGGAAAGCGGGAGAATTGGGCGGGGTGATGGAAAGCGGGAGAATAGGGCGGAGTGATGGAAAGCGGGAGAATGGGGCGGGGTGATGGAAAGCGGGAGAATGGGGCAGGGTGATGGAAGAAAGGAGAATGGGGCGGGGTGATGGAAGGAGGGATAATGGGGTGGGGTGATGGAAAGCGGGAGAATGGGGCGGGGTGATGGAATGCGGGAGAATGGGGCGGGGTGATGGAAAGCGGGAGAATGGGGCGGGGTGATGGAAAGCGGGAGAATGGGGCGGGGTGACGGAAAGCGGGAGAATGGGACGGGGCGATGGAAGGAGGGAGAATGGGGCGGGGTGATGGAAAGCGGGAGAATGGGGCGGGGTGATGGAAAGCGGGAGAATGGGGCGGGGTGATGGAAAGCGAGAGAATGGGGCGGGGTGATGGAAGCGGGAGAATGGGGCGGGGTGATGGAAAGCGGGAGAATGGGGCGGGGTGATGGAAAGCGGGAGAATGGGGTGGGGTGATGGAAGGAGGGAGAATGGGGCGGAGTGATGAAAGGAGGAAGAATGGGGCGGGGTGATGGAAAGCGGGAGAACGGGGTGGGGTGATGGAAAGCGGGAGAATGGGGCGGGGTGATGGAAAGCGGGAGAATGGGGCGGGGTGATGGAAAGCGGGAGAATGGGGCGGGGTGATGGAAAGCGGGAGAATGGGGTGGGGTGATGGAAGGAGGGAGAATGGGGCGGGGTGATGGAAAGTGGGAGAATGGGGCGGGGTGATGCAAAGCGGGAGAATAAGGCGGGGTGATGGAAAGCGGGAGAATGGGGCGGGGTGATGGAAAGCGGGAGAATGGGGCGGGGTGATGGAAGGAGGGAGAATGGGGCTGGGTGATGGAAGGAGGGAGAATGGGGTGGGGTGATGGAAAGCGGGAGAATGGGGCGGGGTGATGCAAAGCGGGAGAATGGGGCGGGGTGATGGAAAGCGGGAGAATGGGGCGGGGTGATGGAAAGCGGGAGAAAGGAGCGGGGTGATGGAAAGCGGGAGAATGGGGCGGGTAGATGGAAAGTGGTAGAATAGGGCGGGGTGATGGAAAGCGGGAGAATGGGGCGGGGTGATGGAAAGCGGGATAATGGGGCGGGGTGATGGAAAGCAGGAGAATGGGGCAGGGTGATGGAAAGCGGGAGAATGGGGCGATGGAAAGCGGGAGAATGGGGCGGGGTGATGGAAAGCGGGAGAATGGGGCGGGGTGATGGAAGGAGGGAGAATGGGGCGCGGTGATGGAAGGAGGGAGAATGGGGTGGGGTGATGGAAAGCGGGAGAATAGGGCGGGGTGATGGAAGGAGGGAGAATGGGGCGGGGTGATGGAAAGTGGGAGAATGGGGCGCGGTGATGGAAAGCGGGAGAATGGGGCGGGGTGATGGAAAGCGGGAGAATTGGGCGGGGTGATGGAAAGCGGGAGAATGGGGCGGGGTGATGGAAAGCGGGAGAATGGGGCGGGTTGATGGAAAGCGGGAGAATGGGGCGGGGTGATGGAAAGCGGGAGAATGGGGCGGGGTGATGGAAAGCGGGAGAATGGGGCGGGGTGATGGAAGGAGGGAGAATGGGGCGTTGTGATGGAAAGTGGGAGAATGGGGCGTGGTGATGGAAAGCGGGAGAATGGGGCGGGGTGATGGAAAGCGGGAGAATGGGGCGGGGTGATGGAAGGAGGGAGAATGGGCCAGGGTGATGGAAAGCGGGAGAATGGGGCGGGGTGATGCAAAGCGGGAGAATGGGGCGGGGTGATGGAAAGCGGGAGAATGGGGCGGAGTGATGGAAAGCGGGAGAATGGGGCGGGGTGATGGAAAGCGGGAGAATGGGGCGGGGTGGTGGAAAGCGGGAGACTGGGGCGGGGTGATGGAAAGCGGGAGAGTGGGGCGGGGTGATGGAATGCGGGAGAATGGGGTGGGGTGATGGAAAGCGGGAGTGTTACAGTCACAATAGGCTTGAATGTGCCTAAAACGAAAGATAGAGAGCACAGACGGATTTCTGCACAGCAGCTTCAAACGTTGATAGCGTTCTGCTCACAGCTGCAAATGACTTGATTCAAATTGGATCTCGAGCGTCTTCACGTCGTCTACAATTATCAATTTGGATTGCACGATTTGATAAAGAATTGACGACACAGCGTCGGTTTGAACGAACGGTACTATGGCAGCCACTATAGTCTTAGAACACAAGATAGGAAGAGTTACGAGTTGGGAATGATTCCCAGCTCCTACAAACCCCAAGAGCCGAGGTACAGTGATGTGGAACAGTGCCACACTGTCCCCAACCACGAAGGGTCTCGAAACTACCCTTCACTAGGGCCTACACCAAGTGAAATGTTACACTACACAAAGTAATGTAACTATCTTCAATATCTTGAGGTGTACCCTTTTGGCGAGCTTCGAAATCACTTGAGGCTTGACACCAAGGCTCGGGCTCTTCATCACAAACTCATCCTTGAGTTCTTGATGGGTCTGCTGCACACACCTGCGACACGCCGAACGTTCGACACAGGACAAAATAGAAACCGCGCACGACAAAATAGAAACCGCGCGCGAGACACAAACGACCGCGTAACACGCGTCTAGCGATAACTCGCTATTGACTCGACACACACACTCGACATCATGACTCAACATTCACACACAATTATAAGCATGAAATATATATATTATCCCATGCCCTCATACCATTCCATACACACACACATTCACGCACACGGACAACAAGCCGAGTGCAAACCGTAGGGTTGCACCAACAAACTCCCCCTCGGATTGTTGGCCTTAGGATATGTTGCTCTCTCAGTTCAGAGCCATCCCAGCCAGCTTGCAACACTTCCAATGCTGCTGCTCCACCAGCCTCTTGGTCATCATGTCAGCCGGCTGCCCCGTGGTCTTCACGTAGCGCAACTCAACTTCACCCGCGGTTACCATGCTCCTCGTCCAATGCCACTTCACCCTCATGTGCTTCGTGAGTCCATGCAACACAGGGTTCTTAGCAAGAGCAATGGCACCCTGGCTGTCACAGTACAGTGGGGTAGGTCCTTGCTGCTCCTCCCCCAATTCAGCCAACAAACGCCGCTGCCACACAATCTCCCGTACGGCACGGAAGAGTGCCATGTACTCGGACTCCACCGAGCTCAAAGCTTGGTCAACCTGCTTCTTGCTCTCCCAAGCAGTTGGGCCTCCACCAACACAGCATATGAAGCCTCCCACACTTGTCATGTCCTCTGGTTCTGATGCATATGAAGAATCCGAGTAGGCGGTGAGGAACAAACGCCCGGGTTCAACACCATCCGCGCCCTTTTGGCGCCTTTGTGCCGCCGCCGAGTATTGCAGCCCAACGGTCGGTGTTTGGCCAAGATACTTGGCCACCCTCATTCCAGCTGCTACCTGCTCCTCATTAGGGCATTGCACAACCCTAGCCAGCTGCCCGGTAGCAAACGCGACGTCCGGTCGGGTGTTTACCGCCGCATACATGAGGCTGCCCACCAACGAGTGAAATCGGCGCCTCTCCTCTTCACCAACGCTCTCCTCCTCTGGTCCCTTCACACACTTGAACCCAGAGGGAAAGGGTGTAGCCACATGGCCTTCACTCTGCCCAAAGTTGGCAGCCAATGCCTCCAGGTACTTTCGTTGATGCACCCGCATGCACCGCTTCTCCACATCTCGTTCGATGTGGAGCCCAAGGTAGAAGCTCACGTCACCAAGGGCCTTGCACTTGAACTTGTCTTGAAGCTTCAGCATCACCTCCTTCACAAGGTCAGAAGAGGGTGAGAAAATGAGGATGTCATCCACATAAACCACCATGAAACTCCTCTGCATCATTGGCCTCCTCTCCCCCATTCACAAGGGAGGATTGCCTTGTGGTTGTGCTGCCGCTGCTCAGTTCCAAAGGCAGCTCCACATGCTCCAAACCGGAACTCTTCACCTCCCCAAACCGCACGCCTATCTTCGCCTCATTCTCCGCCTTCCAATCCTTGTACATGAAGTTCTCCATGAACTTGCAGTCCCTGCTCACCAAGAACTTCTTGGTGAATGGGTCCCAAAGAAGCCAGCCCTTGCTGTTTTGAGCCATGCCCAAGTGCACGGCCCACACCGCCTTGGCACCAAGCTTGTTGTGCCGAAGATGCTTAGGCACGAGCGCCATGCACATGCACCCGAACACCCGAAGCATATCCACCTTTGGCTTCCTTCCTAGCCACTCCACATAGGGCACCCATTTGTCTGCTCCCACATGAGTCAAAACTCTGTTCTTGGCCACACACGCGCTTCGCACCGCATCAGGCCAGAAATAGTCGGGTAGCCCGGCTTCAATGAGCAACCCGCGTGCTGCCTCCGTGATTGTGCGGTTCGCTCGCTCGGCGATGCCGTTCATTGCAGGGGAGTATGGCATGGTGAGGGAGTGCCGAATACCATTCTTCTTCAGCCACAACCCAAAATCCTTGCTCAGGAACTCTCCCCCTCGATCGGTGCGGATTGACTTGACTAGACGGTCTTGTTGCCGCTCCACCATCGGGAACCAATCCGTCTTCAACGTTTCAGCCACGTCGCTCTTCTTGGCCAGCACGTACACCCAAGTCATGCGGGTGTAGACGTCGACAATGGTGAGAAAATACTCAGCTCCAGCAGCTCCAAGCTTCAGGGGGCCCACCACGTCCATCACCACCTCATCAAGCGGTGCCTTTGCCGTTGCCTCCGAACTAGGGAACGGAAACCGGGTGAACTTGGCTTGAATGCACGTCGGGCAGCCAAGCACCTCATCGGGCTCCCCCTTCACACGTATGCCAGCAACCATCTCATTCTTCACTAGCTGCTACAAGATGGGCAGGGCCACATGCCCCATGCGCCGATGCAAGGTGAGCCAATCACACTCCCCCGTAGCCGAAGTTGGATTGGAGAATGCCGCGCTCGCAATAGCGCCCCACATACTCTCTCCGTAGTCCTCCTCCGCTGCTGCCTCTGGGTTCTCCTCACCCTTTTGCTGCTCCTTGGTTGCTGCACCACTCTCCTTAGGTTCACTGAACTTGCTGGTCCCTCCAGGTTTGCTCTTCTTGAGCTCATTCTCCTTAGCGCGACCGTTCGCGCCATCGTCGCTACCGACCGCTCCATCCTTGGTGCTGATGCTTGCTGCCACTTGCCTCTCCTTAGGCATAGGGACCACTGGGATCTGCCACATCTCGTTGTAGACATCCCTGTCCTCATGAAGGTCCCAAAGAATTCGATCGCCAAGCCTTGCGGTGTAGGTCTTGGCTCCCTTCGAATTCGTGTCCATGCCGGCCTTTGCCAACCGCCGCACAGAAATCAGGTTTGCAGCAAGGCTGGGCACCCAAAGCACGTTCTTGAGGCCCACCATCTTCCCATCAGCACCCTTGAACATGGCCTTGCCCATGCCTTTCACCTCTGCTCGCTGCCCCAAAGCCGATGTGACATGCTTCACCGGTGACGGCTCGAGTTCGGTGAGCAAGTCCGGGCGAGGTGTCATGCTATAGGTAGCGCCACTATCAATCACCCAATATTCCAGGGGGTGTAGGGTCACCTTCCCCACAGCTGCTGGCTCCTCAAAGCCTTCATCCTTCTCTGGACCAGCCGGTACTTGCGTCGACACGAAGTAGAATAGACCCGGGTATCGATCGTCGCTCGGGTCCTTGTCGTTGTCTCCGCTCTTCATGTTTGCAGCTCCGCCACCGCGACCGCCACGGCCTCCACGGCCTCGTCCTCTCCCTCCTCCTGCTCCTCTACCCTCTTGGCCTTGAGCAGGGGTCCAACCATCAGGGAGTTTGTAGCAGTCGCGCCACATGTGTCCGCTCTTGTGGCAATAGTGACACTCGCCGTCGAATCAGCCGCGACCGCGTCCGTAGCTCTTGTCGTCGCTGCCGTAACCGCCACTCCTGCGGCCTCCGCCGAAGTTGCTGCCACCAAACCTTCCTCCCCCTCGTCCTCTGCCTCTTCTTCTACCATATCCACGGCCGATGCTCGCTGCCCCAGCGCCATCCGCACTCGCCAACTCACGGCGGCGGAAATCCTCTTGAAGGATAGCTCGCTTCACGTCTTCAAGCGAGAGGCGGGGCAAGTCGCGATTAAGGTTGATGATGAGCGAGGACCATGACTCTGGGAGTAAGGCCAGCAACTTGGTCTTCTTTTGGAGCTCACTGTAGTTCAAATCAGCTCCCTCAAGCCGCGTCAACAAGTCGAAGAATTTCTGCACCCCTTCTTCAACCGCTTCGTCTTCTTCAATTCGTAGTGCCGCCATTTGCCGTTCCAACACCACCGCTACCGCCGCTGTTGCAGGAGCATGTACACCCTTGAGAGCAGCCCATGCCTTTGGTCCCTTCTCTGGTTCACGCTGGAATGGCTTGATGTGACGGATCTGACTGCTCCCCAACGCTTGCCCAAGTAAGAGATAGCCTTGTGCGCTCTTCCGCACCCACGGGCTCTTCTCCGGGTCGTTCTCGGGGCGCTTCTCCGTTCCTTCCATCACCTCCAGCAGGTCATAGTGGTCAAAGATGTTCTCCATCTTGAAGGACCATTCAGCAAAGTTGTCACCGTTGAACTTGTCAAGCCCAAACACCCTAGGCTCATCCCTAGGTGGGCCAAGACTTGGTTGCATGGGCGCCATGGCTGAATCACGGGGTTGGCCTTGAGCTTGAGCTTCTCCACTGCCACCAGCACCTCTGCCACCCCTTTCCTCAGGTCCAGACATTGTCGAAACTGCTCCAAGGGGCTCTGATACCACTTGTTATAGTCACAGTAGGCTCCAATGTGCCTAAAACGAAAGATAGAGAGCACAGACGGATTTCTGCACAGCGGCTTCAAACGTTGATAGCGTTCTGCTCACAGCTGCAAATGACCTGATTCAAATTGGATCTGGAGCGTCTTCACGTCGTCTACAATTATCAATTTAGATTGCACGATTTGATAAAGAATTGACGACACAGCGTCGGTTTGAACGAACGGTACTATGGCAGCCACTATAGTCTTAGAACACAAGATAGGAAGAGTTACGAGTTGGGAATGACTCCCAGCTCCTACAAACCCCAAGAGCCGAGGTACAGTGATGTGGAACAGTGCCACACTGTCCCCAACCACGAAGGGTCTCGAAACTACCCTTCACTAGGGCCTACACCAAGTGAAATGTTACACTACACAAAGTAATGTAACTATCTTCAATATCTTGAGGTGTACCCTTTTGGCGAGCTTCGAAATCACTTGAGGCTTGACACCAAGGCTCGGGCTCTTCATCACAAACTCATCCTTGAGTTCTTGATGGGTCTGCTGCACACACCTGCGACACGCCGAACGTTCGACACAGGACAAAATAGAAACCGCGCACGACAAAATAGAAACCGCGCGCGAGACACAAACGACCGCGTAACACGCGTCTAGCGATAACTCGCTATTGACTCGACACACACACTCGACATCATGACTCAACATTCACACACAATTATAAGCATGAAATATATATATTATCCCATGCCCTCATACCATTCCATACACACACACATTCACGCACACGGACAACAAGCCGAGTGCAAACCGTAGGGTTGCACCAAAAGGGAGAATGGGACGGGGTGATGGAAGGAGGGAGAATGGGGCGGGGTGATGGAAAGTGGGAGAATGGGGCGCGGTGATGGAGAGCGGGAGAATGGGGCGGGGTGATGGAAAGCGGGAGAATGGGGCGGGGTGATGGAAAGAGGGAGAATGGGGCGGGGTGATGGAAAGCGGGAGAATTGGGTGGGGTGATGGAAGGCGGGAGAATGGGGCGGGGTGATGGAAGGAGGGAGAATGGGGCGGGGTGATGGAAGGCGGGAGAATGGGGCAGGGTGATGGAAAGCGGGAGAATGGGGCGGGGTGATGGAAAGCGGGAGAATGGGGCGGGGTGATAGAAAGCGGGAGAATGGGGCGGGGTGATGGAAAGCGGGAGAATGGGGCAGGGTGATGGAAAGCGGGAGAATGGGGCGGGGTGATGGAAAGCGGGAGAATGGGGCGGGGTGATGGAAAGCAGGAGAATGGGGCGGGGTGATGGAAGGAGGGAGAATGGGGCGGGGTGATGGAAGGAGGGAGAATGGGGCTGGGTGATGGAAGGGCAAGCTCCTGGACCACGCAAGCTCTTGGACCAGGCAAGCTCCTGAACAGGCAAGATCCTGGACCAGGCAAGCTCCTGGACCAGGCAAGCTCCTGGACCAGGCAAGCTCCTGGACCAGGCAAGCTCCTGGACCAGGCAAGCTCGTGGACCAGGCCAGCTCCTTGACCAGGCAAGCTCCTGGACCAGGCAAGCTCTTAGATCAGGCAAGCTCCTGGACCAGGCAAGCTCCTAGACCAGGCAAGCTCTTGGACCAGGCAAGTTCTTAGACCAGGCAAGCTCCTGGACCAGGCAAGCTCTTGACCAAGCAAGCTCTTGGACCAGGCAAGCTCCTGGACCAGGCAAGCTCCTGGACCAGGCAATCTCCTGGACCAGGCACGCTCCAGGACTAGGCAAGATCCTGGACAAGGCAAGATCCTGGACCAGGCAAGCTCCTGGACCGGGCAAGCTCCTGGACCAGGCAAGCTCCTGGACCAGGAAAGCTCCTATACCAGGCAAGCTACTGGACCAGGCAAGCTCCTGGACTAGGCAAGCTCCAGGACCAGGCAAGCTCCAAGACCAGGCAAGCTCTTGGACCAGGCACGGTCCTGGACCAGGCAAGATCCTGGACCAGGCATGCTCCTGGACCAGGCAAGCTCCTGGACCAGGCAAGCTCCTGGACCAGGCACGCTCCTGGACTAGGCAAGCTCCTAGACCAGGCAAGCTCCTGGACCAGGCAAGCTCCTGGACCAGGCTAGCTCTTGGACCAGGCAAGCTCCTGGACGAGGCAAGCCCTTTGACCAGGCAAGCTCTTGGACTAGGCAAGCTCCTAACCAGGCAAGCTCTTGGACCAGGCAAGGTCCTGGACCACACAAGCTCCTTGACCAGGCAAGCTCCTGGACCAGGCAAGCTCCTGGACCAAGCAAGCTCCTGGACCAGGCAAGCTCTTGGACCAGGCAAGCTCCTGGACCAGGCAAGCTCCTGGACCACGCAAGCTCCTGGACTAGGCAATCTCCTGATCAGGCAAGATCCAAGACCAGGCAAGCTCCTGGACCAGGCAAGCTCCTGGACCAGGCAAGCTCCTAGACCAGGCAAGCTCCTGGACCAGGCAAAATCCTGGACCAGGCAAGCTCGTGGACCAGGCCAGCACCTGGACTAGGCAAGCTCCTGGACCAGGCAAGTTCCTGGACCAGGCAAGCTCCTGGACCAGGCAAGCTCCTGGACCAGGCAAGCTCTTGGACCCGGCAAGCTCTTGGACCAGGCAAGCTCCTCGACCAGGCAAGCTCTTGGACCAGGCAAGCTCTTGGACCAGGCAAGCTCCTGGACCAGGAAAGCTCTTGGACCAGGCAAGCTCCTGGACCAGGCAAGCTCCTGGACCAGGCAAGCTCCTGGACCAGGCAAGCTCCTGGACCAGGCAAGCTCCTGGACCAGGCAAGCTGCTAGACCAGGCAAGCTACTGGACCAGGCATGCTCCTGGACCAGGCAAGCTCTTGGACCAGGCAAGCTCCTGGACCAGGCAAGCTCCTGGACCACGCAAGCTTCTGGACCAGGCAAGCTCTTGGACCAGACAAGCTCCTGGACCAGGCAAGCTCTTCGACCAGGCAAGCTCCTGGACCAGGCAAGCTCCTGCAACATGCAAGCTCCTGGACCAGGCAAGCTCCTGGACCAGGCAAGCTCTTGAACAAGGAAAGCTCGTGGACCAGGCAAGCTCCTGGACCAGGTAAGCTCCTGGACCCAGCAAGCTCCTCGACCTGGAAAGCTCCTGGACCAGGCAAGCTCATGGACCAGGAAAGCTCCTGGACCAGGCAAGCTCCTGGACCAGGCACGCTCCTGGACCAGGCAAGCTCCTAGACCAGGCAAGCTCCTGGACCAGGCAAGCTCCTGGACCAGGCAAGCTTCTGGACCAGGCACGCTCCTGGACCAGGCAAGCTCCTGGACCAGGCAAGCTCCTGGACCAGGCAAGATCCTGGACCAGGCAAGCTCCTGGACTAGGCAAGCTCTTGGACCAGGCAAGCTCTTGGACCAGGCAAGCTCCTGGACTAGGCAAGCTCTTGGACCAGGCAAGCTCCTAGACTAGGCAAGCTCCTGGAACTGGCAAGCTCCTGGACCAGGCAAGCTCCTGGACCAGGCAAGCTCATAGACCAGGCACACTCCTGGACCAGGCACGCTCCTGGACCAGGCAAGCTCCTGGACCAGGCAAGCTCCTTCACTAGGCAAGCTCCTGGACCAGGCAAGCTGCTGGACCAGGCATGCTCCTGGACCAGGCAAGCTCTTGGACCAGGCAAGCTCCTGGATCAGGAAAGCTCCTGGACCAGGCAAGCTCCTGGACCAGGCAAGCTCCTGGACCAGGCAAGCTCAGCTCCTGGACCAGGCAAGCTCTTGGACCAGGCAAGCTCCTGGACCAGGCGAGCTCTTGGACCAGGCAAGCTCTTGGACCAGGCAAGCTCCTGGACCAGGCAAGCTCTTGGACCAGGCCAGCTCCTGGACCAGGCAAGCTCCTAGACCAGGCAAGCTCCTTCATCAGGCAAGCTCCTAGACTAGGCAAGCTCCTGGAACTGGCAAGCTCCTAGACCAGGCAAGCTCCTGGACCAGGCAAGCTCATAGACCAGGCACACTCCTTGACCAGGCACGCTCCTGGACCAGGCAAGCTCCTGGACCAGGCAAGCTCCTTCACTAGGCAAGCTCCTGGACCAGGCAAGCTGCTGGACCAGGCATGCTCCTGGACCAGGCAAGCTCCTGGACCAGGCAAGCTCCTGGATCAGGAAAGCTCTTGGACCAGGCAAGCTCCTGGACCAGGCAAGCTCCTGGACCAGGCAAGCTCAGCTCCTGGACCAGGCAAGCTCTTGGACCAGGCAAGCTCCTGGACCAGGCGAGCTCTTGGACCAGGCAAGCTCTTGGACCAGGCAAGCTCCTGGACCAGGCAAGCTCTTGGACCAGGCCAGCTCCTGGACCAGGCAAGCTCCTAGACCAGGCAAGCTCCTTCAACAGGCAAGCTCCTGGACCAGGCAAGCTGCTGGACCAGGCAAGCTCCTGGACCAGGCAAGCTCCTGCAACATGCAAGCTCCTGGACCAGGCAAGCTCCTGGACCAGGCAAGCTCTTGAACAAGGAAAGCTCCTGGACCAGGCAAGCTCGTGGACCAGGTAAGCTCCTGGACCCAGCAAGCTCCTCGACCTGGAAAGCTCCTGGACCAGGCAAGCTCATGGACCAGGAAACCTCCTGGACCAGGCAAGCTCCTGGACCAGGCACGCTCCTGGACCAGGCAAGCTCCTAGACCAGGCAAGCTCCTGGACCAGGCAAGCTCCTGGACCAGGCAAGCTTCTGGACCAGGCACGCTCCTGGACCAGGCAAGCTCCTGGACCAGGCAAGCTCCTGGACCAGGCAAGATCCTGGACCAGGCAAGCTCCTGGACTAGGCAAGCTCTTGGACCAGGCAAGCTCTTGGACCAGGCAAGCTCCTGGACTAGGCAAGCTCTTGGACCAGGCAAGCTCCTAGACTAGGCAAGCTCCTGGAACTGGCAAGCTCCTGGACCAGGCAAGCTCCTGGACCAGGCAAGCTCATAGACCAGGCACACTCCTGGACCAGGCACGCTCCTGGACCAGGCAAGCTCCTGGACCAGGCAAGCTCCTTCACTAGGCAAGCTCCTGGACCAGGCAAGCTGCTGGACCAGGCATGCTCCTGGACCAGGCAAGCTCCTGGACCAGGCAAGCTCCTGGATCAGGAAAGCTCCTGGACCAGGCAAGCTCCTGGACCAGGCAAGCTCCTGGACCAGGCAAGCTCAGCTCCTGGACCAGGCAAGCTCTTGGACCAGGCAAGCTCCTGGACCAGGCGAGCTCTTGGACCAGGCAAGCTCTTGGACAAGGCAAGCTCCTGGACCAGGCAAGCTCATGGACCAGGAAACCTCCTGGACCAGGCAAGCTCCTGGACCAGGCACGCTCCTCGACCAGGCAAGCTCCTAGACAAGGCAAGCTCCTGGACAAGGCAAGCTCCTGGACCAGGCAAGCTTCTGGACCAGGCACGCTCCTGGACCAGGCAAGCTCTTGGACCAGGCAAGCTCCTGGACCAGGCAAGATCCTGGACCAGGCAAGCTCCTGGACTAGGCAAGCTCTTGGACCAGGCAAGCTCTTGGACCAGGCAAGCTCCTGGACTAGGCAAGCTCTTGGACCAGGCAAGCTCCTAGACTAGGCAAGCTCCTGGAACTGGCAAGCTCCTGGACCAGGCAAGCTCCTGGACCAGGCAAGCTCATAGACCAGGCACACTCCTGGACCAGGCACGCTCCTGGACCAGGCAAGCTCCTGGACCAGGCAAGCTCCTTCACTAGGCAAGCTCCTGGACCAGGCAAGCTGCTGGACCAGGCATGCTCCTGGACCAGGCAAGCTCCTGGACCAGGCAAGCTCCTGGACCAGGCAAGCTCAGCTCCTGGACCAGGCAAGCTCTTGGACCAGGCAAGCTCCTGGACCAGGCGAGCTCTTGGACCAGGCAAGCTCTTGGACCAGGCAAGCTCCTGGACCAGGCGAGCTCTTGGACCAGGCAAGCTCTTGGACCAGGCAAGCTCCTGGATCAGGCAAGCTCTTGGACCAGGCCAGCTCCTGGACCAGGCAAGCTCCTAGACCAGGCAAGCTCCTTCATCAGGCAAGCTCCTAGACTAGGCAAGCTCCTGGAACTGGCAAGCTCCTAGACCAGGCAAGCTCCTGGACCAGGCAAGCTCATAGACCAGGCACACTCCTGGACCAGGCACGCTCCTGGACCAGGCAAGCTCCTGGACCAGGCAAGCTCCTTCACTAGGCAAGCTCCTGGACCAGGCAAGCTGCTGGACCAGGCATGCTCCTGGACCAGGCAAGCTCCTGGACCAGGCAAGCTCCTGGATCAGGAAAGCTCCTGGACCAGGCAAGCTCCTGGACCAGGCAAGCTCTTGGACCAGGCAAGCTCAGCTCCTGGACCAGGCAAGCTCTTGGACCAGGCAAGCTCCTGGACCAGGCGAGCTCTTGGACCAGGCAAGCTCTTGGACCAGGCAAGCTCCTGGACCAGGCAAGCTCTTGGACCAGGCCAGCTCCTGGACCAGGCAAGCTCCTAGACCAGGCAAGCTCCTTCATCAGGCAAGGTCCTAGACTAGGCAAGCTCCTGGAACTGGCAAGCTCCTAGACCAGGCAAGCTCCTGGACCAGGCAAGCTCATAGACCAGGCACACTCCTAGACCAGGCACGCTCCTGGACCAGGCAAGCTCCTGGACCAGGCAAGCTCCTTCACTAGGCAAGCTCCTGGACCAGGCAAGCTGCTGGACCAGGCATGCTCCTGGACCAGGCAAGCTCCTGGACCAGGCAAGCTCCTGGATCAGGAAAGCTCCTGGACCAGGCAAGCTCCTGGACCAGGCAAGCTCCTGGACCAGGCAAGCTCAGCTCCTGGACCAGGCAAGCTCTTGGAACAGGCAAGCTCCTGGACCAGGCGAGCTCTTGGACCAGGCAAGCTCTTGGACCAGGCAAGCTCCTGGACCAGGCAAGCTCTTGGACCAGGCCAGCTCCTGGACCAGGCAAGCTCCTAGACCAGGCAAGCTCCTTCATCAGGCAAGCTCCTGGACCAGGCAAGCTGCTGGACCAGGCAAGCTCCTGGACCAGGCATGCTCCTGGACCAGGCAAGCTCGTGGACCAGGCAAGCTCCTGGACCAGGCAAGCTTCTGGACCAGGCAAGCTCTTGGTGCAGGCACGCTCCTGGACCAGGCAAGCTCTTGGAGCAGGCAAGCTCCTGGACCAGGCAAGCTCCTGGAACATGCAAGCTCCTGGACCAGGCAACCTCCTGGACCAGGCAAGCTCCTGGACCAGGCAAGCTCCTGGACCAAGCAAGCTCCTGGACTTGGCAAGCTCCTGGACCAGGCACGCTCCTGAAACAGGCAAGCTCCTAGACAAGGCAAGCTCCTGGACCAGGCAAGCTCCTGGACCAGGCAAGCTCCTGGACCAGGCAAGCTCCTGGACCAGGCAAGCTCCTAGACCAGGCAAGCTCTTGGACTAGGCAATCTCTTGGACCAGGCAAGCTCCTGGACCAGGCAAGCTCTTGGACCAGGCAAGCTCTTGGACCAGGCAAGCTCCTGGACCAGGCAAGCTCCTGGACCAGGCACACTCCTGGACCAGGCACGCTCCTGGACCAGGCAAGCTCCTGGACCAGGCAAGCTCCTTCACCAGGCAAGCTCCTGGACCAGGCAAGCTGCTGGACCAGGCAAGCTCCTGGACCAGGCATGCTCCAGGACCAGGCAAGCTGCTGGACCAGGCAAGCTCCTGGACCAGCCACGCTCCTGGACCAGGCACGCTCCCGGACCAGGCAAGCTCCTGGACCAGGCAAGCTCCTGGACCAGGCAAGCTCCTGGACCAGGCAAGCTCTTGGACCAGGCAAGCTCTTAGACCAGGCAAGCTCTTGGACCAGGCAAGCTCTTGGACCAGGCAAGCTCTTGGACCAGGCAAGCTCTTGGACCAGGCAAGCTCTTGGGCCAGGCAAGCTCCTGAACCAGGCAAGCTCCTGGACCATGCAAGCTCCTGGACCAGGCACACTCCTGGACCAGGCACGCTCCTGGACCAGGCAAGCTCCTGGACCAGGCAAGCTCCTGGACCAGGCAAGCTCCTGGACCAGGCAAGCTGCTGGACCAGGCAAGCTGCTGGACCAGGCAAGCTCTTGGACCAGGCAAGCTCCTGGACCAGGCGAGCTCTTGGACCAGGCAAGCTCTTGGACCAGGCAAGCTCCTGGACCAGGCAAGCTCTTGGACCAGGCAAGCTCTTGGACCAGGCAAGCTCCTGGACCAGGCAAGCTCCTGGACCAGGCACACTCCTGGACCAGGCACGCTCCTGGACCAGGCAAGCTCCTGGACCAGGCACACTCCTGGACCAGGCAAGCTCTTGGACCAGGCAAGGTCCTGGACCAGGCAAGCTCCTGGACAAGGCAAGCTCCTGGACCAGGCAAGCTCCTGGACCAGGCAAGCTCCTGGACCAGGCAAGCTCTTGGACCAGGCAAGCTCTTGGACCACGCAAGCTCCTGGACCAAGCAAGCTCCTGGACCAGGCAAGCTCCTGGACCAGGCACACTCCTGGACCTGGCACACTCCTGGACCAGGCAAGCTCCTGGACCAGGCAAGCTCCTTCACCAGGCAAGCTCCTGGACCAGGCAAGCTGCTGGACCAGTCAAGCTCCTGGACCAGGCACGCTCCTGGACCAGGCAAGCTCCTGGACCAGGCAAGCTCCTTGACCAGGCAAGCTCCTGGACCAGGCACGCTCCTGGACCAGGCACGCTCCTGGACCAGGCAACCTCCTGGACCTGGCAAGCTCCTAGACCAGGCAAACTCCTGGACCAGGCAAGCTCCTTGACCAGGCAAGCTCCTGGACCAGGCAAGCTCCTGGACCTGACAAGCTCCTGGACCAGGCAAGCTCCTGGACCTCGCACGCTCCTGGACCACGCATGCTCCTGGACCAGGCAAGCTCCTGGACAAGGCAAGCTCATGGACCAGGCAAGCTCCTGGGCAAGGCAAGCTCCTGGACCAGGCACACTCCTGGACCAGGCACGCTCCTGGACCAGGCCAGCTCCTGGACCAGGCAAGCTCCTAGAGCAGGCAAGCTCCTGGACCAAGCAAGCTCTTGGACCAGGCATGCTCCTGGACCAGGCAAGCTCTTGGACCAGGCAAGCTCCTGGACCAGGCAAGCTCCTGGACCAGGCAAGCTCCTGGACCAGGCACGCTCCTAGACCAGGCAAGCTCCTGGACCAGACAAGCTCCTGGACCAGGCAAGCTCCTGGACCAGGCAAGCTCTTGGACCAGGGATGCTCTTGGACCAGGCAAGCTCCTGGACCAGGCAAGCTCTTTGACCAGGCAAGGTCCTGGACCAGGCAAGCTCCTGGACCAGGCAAGCTCCTGGACCAGGCAAGCTCTTGGACCAGGCAAGCTCCTGGACCAGGCAAGCTCCTTCACTAGGCAAGCTCCTGGACCAGGCAAGCTGCTGGACCAGGCATGCTCCTGGACCAGGCAAGCTCCTGGACCAGGCAAGCTCCTGGACTAGGAAAGCTCCTGGACCAGGCAAGCTCCTGGACCAGGCAAGCTCAGCTCCTGGACCAGGCAAGGTCTTGGACCAGGCAAGCTCCTGGACCAGGCGAGCTCTTGGACCAGGCAAGTTCCTGGACCAGGCAAGCTCTTGGACCAGGCAAGCTCTTGGACCAGGCCAGCTCCTGTACCAGGCAAGCTCCTAGACCAGGCAAGCTCCTTCACCAGGCAAGCTCCTGGACCAGGCAAGCTGCTGGACCAGGCAAGCTCCTGGACCAGGCATGCTCCTGGACCAGGCACGCTCCTGGACCAGGCAAGCTCCTGGACCAGGCAAGCTTCTGGACCAGGCAAGCTCTTGGAGCAGGCACGCTCCTAGACCAGGCAAGCTCTTGGACCAGGCAAGCTCCTGGACCAGGCAAGCTCCTGGAACATGCAAGCTCCTGGACCAGGCAAGCTCCTGGACCAGGCAAGCTCTTGGACCAGGCAAGCTCCTGGACCAGGCAAGCTCTTGGACTAGGCCAGCTCCTGGACCAGGCAAGCTCCTAGACCAGGCAAGCTCCTTCATCAGGCAAGCTCCTGGACCAGGCAAGCTGCTGGACCAGGCAAGCTCCTGGACCAGGCATGCTCCTGGACCAGGCAAGCTCGTGGACCAGGCAAGCTCCTGGACCAGGCAAGCTTCTGGACCAGGCAAGCTCTTGGTGCAGGCACGCTCCTGGACCAGGCAAGCTCTTGGAGCAGGCAAGCTCCTGGACCAGGCAAGCTCCTGGAACATGCAAGCTCCTGGACCAGGCAACCTCCTGGACCAAGCAAGCTCCTGGACCAGGCAAGCTCCTGGACCAAGCAAGCTCCTGGACTTGGCAAGCTCCTGGACCAGGCACGCTCCTGAAACAGGCAAGCTCCTTGACAAGGCAAGCTCCTGGACCAGGCAAGCTCCTGGACCAGGCAAGCTCCTGGACCAGGCAAGCTCCTTGACCAGGCAAGCTCCTAGACCAGGCAAGCTCTTGGACTAGGCAATCTCTTGGACCAGGCAAGCTCCTGGACCAGGCAAGCTCTTGGACCAGGCAAGCTCTTGGACCAGGCAAGCTCCTGGACCAGGCAAGCTCCTGGACCAGGCACACTCCTGGACCAGGCACGCTCCTGGACCAGGCAAGCTCCTGGACCAGGCAAGCTCCTTCACCAGGCAAGCTCCTGGACCAGGCAAGCTGCTGGACCAGGCAAGCTCCTGGACCAGGCATGCTCCTGGACCAGGCAAGCTGCTGGACCAGGCAAGCTCCTGGACTAGGCAAGCTCCTGGACCAGCCACGCTCCTGGACCAGGCACGCTCCTGGACCAGGCAAGCTCCTGGACCAGGCAAGCTCCTGGACCAGGCAAGCTCCTGGACCAGGCAAGCTCTTGGACCAGGCAAGCTCTTAGACCAGGCAAGCTCTTGGACCAGGCAAGCTCTTGGACCAGGCAAGCTCTTGGACCAGGCAAGCTCTTGGACCAGGCAAGCTCTTGGGCCAGGCAAGCTCCTGAACCAGGCAAGCTCCTGGACCATGCAAGCTCCTGGACCAGGCACACTCCTGGACCAGGCACGCTCCTGGACCAGGCAAGCTCCTGGACCAGGCAAGCTCCTTGACCAGGCAAGCTCCTGGACCAGGCAAGCTGCTGGACCAGGCAAGCTGCTGGACCAGGCAAGCTCTTGGACCAGGCAAGCTCCTGGACCAGGCGAGCTCTTGGACCAGGCAAGCTCTTGGACCAGGCAAGCTCCTGGACCAGGCAAGCTCTTGGACCAGGCAAGCTCCTGGACCAGGCAAGCTCCTGGACCAGGCAAGCTCCTGGACCAGGCACACTCCTGGACCAGGCACGCTCCTGGACCAGGCAAGCTCCTGGACTAGGCAAGCTCCTGGACCAGCCACGCTCCTGGACCAGGCACGCTCCTGGACCAGGCAAGCTCCTGGACCAGGCAAGCTCCTGGACCAGGCAAGCTCCTGGACCAGGCAAGCTCTTGGACCAGGCAAGCTCTTAGACCAGGCAAGCTCTTGGACCAGGCAAGCTCTTGGACCAGGCAAGCTCTTGGACCAGGCAAGCTCTTGGACCAGGCAAGCTCTTGGGCCAGGCAAGCTCCTGAACCAGGCAAGCTCCTGGACCATGCAAGCTCCTGGACCAGGCACACTCCTGGACCAGGCACGCTCCTGGACCAGGCAAGCTCCTGGACCAGGCAAGCTCCTTGACCAGGCAAGCTCCTGGACCAGGCAAGCTGCTGGACCAGGCAAGCTGCTGGACCAGGCAAGCTCTTGGACCAGGCAAGCTCCTGGACCAGGCGAGCTCTTGGACCAGGCAAGCTCTTGGACCAGGCAAGCTCCTGGACCAGGCAAGCTCTTGGACCAGGCAAGCTCCTGGACCAGGCAAGCTCCTGGACCAGGCAAGCTCCTGGACCAGGCACACTCCTGGACCAGGCACGCTCCTGGACCAGGCAAGCTCCTGGACCAGGCACACTCCTGGACCAGGCAAGCTCTTGGACCAGGCAAGGTCCTGGACCAGGCAAGCTCCTGGACAAGGCAAGCTCCTGGACCAGGCAAGCTCCTGGACCAGGCAAGCTCCTGGACCAGGCAAGCTCTTGGACCAGTCAAGCTCTTGGACCACGCAAGCTCCTGGACCAAGCAAGCTCCTGGACCAGGCAAGCTCCTGGACCAGGCACACTCCTGGACCTGGCACACTCCTGGACCAGGCAAGCTCCTGGACCAGGCAAGCTCCTTCACCAGGCAAGCTCCTGGACCAGGCAAGCTGCTGGACCAGTCAAGCTCCTGGACCAGGCACGCTCCTGGACCAGGCAAGCTCCTGGACCAGGCAAGCTCCTTGACCAGGCAAGCTCCTGGACCAGGCACGCTCCTGGACCAGGCACGCTCCTGGACCAGGCAACCTCCTGGACCTGGCAAGCTCCTAGACCAGGCAAACTCCTGGACCAGGCAAGCTCCTTGACCAGGCAAGCTCCTGGACCAGGCAAGCTCCTAGACCAGACAAGCTCCTGGACCAGGCAAGCTCCTGGACCTCGCACGCTCCTGGACCACGCATGCTCCTGGACCAGGCAAGCTCCTGGACAAGGCAAGCTCATGGACCAGGCAAGCTCCTGGGCAAGGCAAGCTCCTTGACCAGGCACACTCCTGGACCAGGCACGCTCCTGGACCAGGCCAGCTCCTGGACCAGGCAAGCTCCTAGAGCAGGCAAGCTCCTGGACCAGGCAAGCTCTTGGACCTGGCATGCTCCTGGACCAGGCAAGCTCTTGGACCAGGCAAGCTCCTGGACCAGGCAAGCTCCTGGACCAGGCAAGCTCCTGGACCAGGCACGCTCCTGGACCAGGCAAGCTCCTGGACCAGACAAGCTCCTCGACCAGGCAAGCTCCTGGACCAGGCAAGCTCTTGGACCAGGGATGCTCTTGGACCAGGCAAGCTCCTGGACCAGGCAAGCTCTTTGACCAGGCAAGGTCCTGGACCAGGCAAGCTCCTTGACCAGGCAAGCTCCTGGACCAGGCAAGCTCTTGGACCAGGCAAGCTCCTGGACTAGGCAAGCTCCTTCACTAGGCAAGCTCCTGGACCAGGCAAGCTGCTGGACCAGGCATGCTCCTGGACAAGGCAAGCTCCTGGACCAGGCAAGCTCCTGGACCAGGAAAGCTCCTGGACCAGGCAAGCTCCTGGACCAGGCAAGCTCAGCTCCTGGACCAGGCAAGGTCTTGGACCAGGCAAGCTCCTGGACCAGGCGAGCTCTTGGACCAGGCAAGTTCCTGGACCAGGCAAGCTCTTGGACCAGGCAAGCTCTTGGACCAGGCCAGCTCCTGTACCAGGCAAGCTCCTAGACCAGGCAAGCTCCTTCACCAGGCAAGCTCCTGGACCAGGCAAGCTGCTGGACCAGGCAAGCTCCTGGACCAGGCATGCTCCTGGACCAGGCACGCTCCTGGACCAGGCAAGCTCCTGGACCAGGCAAGCTTCTGGACCAGGCAAGCTCTTGGAGCAGGCACGCTCCTAGACCAGGCAAGCTCTTGGACCAGGCAAGCTCCTGGACCAGGCAAGCTCCTGGAACATGCAAGCTCCTGGACCAGGCAAGCTCCTGGACCAGGCAAGCTCTTGGACCAGGAAAGATCCTGGACCAGGCAAGCTCCTGGACCAGGCAAGCTCCTGGACTAAGCAAGCTCCTGGACTTGGAAAGCTCCTGGACCAGGCAAGCTCCTGGACCAGGCAAGCTCCTGGACCAGGCAAGCTCCTAGACCAGGCAAGCTCTTGGACCAGGCAAGCTCTTGGACCAGGCATGCTCCTGGACCAGGCAAGCTCTTGGACCAGGCAAGCTCTTGGACCAGACAAGCTCCTGGACCAGGCAAGCTCCTGGACCAGGCAAGCTCCTGGACCAGGCACACTCCTGGACCAGGCACACTCCTGGACCAGGCAAGCTCCTGGACCAGGCAAGCTCCTTCACCAGGCAAGCTCCTGGACCAGGCAAGCTGCTGGACCAGGCAAGCTCCTGGACCAGGCATGCTCCTGGACCAGAAAAGCTCCTGGACCAGGCAAGCTCCTGGACCAGGCACGCTCCTGGACCAGGCACGCTCCTGGACCAGGCAAGCTCCTGGACCAGACAAGCTCCTGGACCAGGCAAGCTCCTGGACCAGGCAAGCTCTTCGACTAGGGAAGCTGTTGGACCAGGCAAGCTCCTGGACCAGGCAAGCTCTTGGACCAGGCAAGGTCCTGGACCAGGCAAGCTCTTGGACCAGGCAAGCTCCTGGACCAGGCAAGCTCCTGGATCAGGCAAGCTCCTGGACCAGGTAAGCTCTTGGACCAGGCAAGCTCTTGGACCAGGCAAGCTCCTGGACCAGGCAAGCTCCAGGACCAGGCAAGCTCCTGGACCAGGCACACTCCTGGACCAGGCACACTCCTGGACCAGGCAAGCTCCTGGACCAGGCAAGCTCCTTCACCAGGCAAGCTCCTGGACCAGGCAAGCTGCTGGACCAGGCAAGCTCCTGGACCAGGCACGCTCCTGGACCAGGCAAGCTCCTTGACTAGGCAAGCTCCTTGACCAAGCAAGCTCCTGGACCAGGCACGCTCCTGGACCAGGCATGCTCCTGGACCAGACAAGCTCCTGGACCAGGCAAGCTCCTGGACCTCGCACGCTCCTGGACCACGCACGCTCCTGGACCAGGCAAGCTGCTGGACCAGGCATGCTCTTGGAGCAGGCAAGCTCCTGGACCTGGCAAGCTCCTGGACCAGGCAAACTCCTGGACCAGGCAAGCTCCTTGACCAGGCAAGCTCCTGGACCAGGCAAGCTCCTGGACCAGACAAGCTCCTGGACCAGGCAAGCTCCTGGACCTCGCACGCTCCTGGACCACGCATGCTCCTGGACCAGGCAAGCTCCTGGACAAGGCAAGCTCCTAGACCAGGCAAGCTCCTAGGCAAGGCAAGCTCCTGGACCAGGCACACTCCTGGACCAGGCAAGCTCCTAGAGCAGGCAAGATCCTGGACCAGGCAAGCTCTTGGACCAGGCATGCTCCTGGACCAGGCAAGCTCCTGGACCAGGCACGCTCCTGGACCAGGCACGCTCCTGGACCAGGCAAGCTCCTGGACCAGGCACGCTCCTGGACCAGGCACGCTCCTGGACCAGGCAAGCTCCTGGACCAGACAAGCTCCTGGACCAGGCAAGCTCCTGGACCAGGCAAGCTCTTGGACCAGGGAAGCTCTTGGACCAGGCAAGCTCTTGGACCAGGCAAGCTCTTGGACCAGGCAAGGTCTTGGACCAGGCAAGCTCCTGGACCAGGCAAGCTCCTGGACCAGGCAAGCTCTTGGACCAGGCAAGCTCCTGGACCAGGCAAGCTCTTGGACCAGGCAAGCTCTTGGACCAGGCAAGCTCCTGGACCAGGCAAGCTCCTGGACCAGGCAAGCTCCTGGACCAGGCACACTCCTGGACCAAGCACACTCCTGGACCAGGCAAGCTCCTAGACCAGGCAAGCTCCTTCACCAGACCAGCTCCTGGACCAGGCAAGCTGCTGGACCAGGCACGCTCCTCGACCAGTCCTGGACCAGGCAAGCTCCTTGACCAGGCAAGCTCCTGGACCAGGCACGCTCCTGGACCAGGCACGCTCCTGGACGAGGCAAGCTCCTGGACGAGGCAAGCTCCTGGACCTGGCAAGCTCCTGGACCAGGCAAACTCCTAAACCAGGCAAGCTCCTTGACCAGGCAAGGTCCTGAACCTGGCAAGCTCCTGGACCAGACAAGCTTCTGGACCAGGCAAGCTCCTGGACCTCGCACGCTCCTGGACCACGCATGCTTCTGGACCAGGCACACTCCTAGACCAGGCAAGCTCCTAGAGCAGGCAAGATCCTGGACCAGGCAAGCTCTTGGACCAGGCAAGCTCCTGGACAAGGCAAGCTCCTGGACCAGGCAAGCTCCTGGGCAAGGCAAGCTCCTGGACCAGGCACACTCCTGGACCAGGCACGCTCCTGGACCAGGCCAGCTCCTGGACCAGGCAAGCTCCTAGAGCAGGCAAGCTCCTGGACCAGGCAAGCTCTTGGACCAAGCATGCTCCTGGACCAGGCAAGCTCTTGGACCAGGCAAGTTCCTGGACCAGGCAAGCTCCTGGACCAGGCAAGCTCCTAGACCAGGCAAGCTCCTGGACCAGGCAATCTCCTGGACCAGGCACGCTCCTGGACCAGGTAAGATCCTGGACCAGGCAACATCCTGGACCAGGCACGCTCCTGGACCAGGCAAGCTCCTGGACCAGGCAAGCTCCTGGACCAGGCTAGCTCTTGGACCAGGCAAGCTCTTGGACCAAGCAAGCTCCTGGACCAGGCAAGCTCTTTGACCAGGCAAGCTCTTGGACTAGGCAAGCTCCTAACCAGGCAAGCTCATGGACCAGGCAAGGTCCTGGACCACACAAGCTCGTGGACCAGGCAAACTCCTGGACCAGGCAAGCTCTTGGACCAGGCAAGCTCCTAGACCAGGCAAGCTCTTGGACCAGGCAGGCTCCTGGACAAGGCAGGCTCCTGGACCAGGCAAGCTCCTGGACCAGGCAAGCTCCTGGACCAGGCAAGCTCCTGAACAGGCAAGCTCCTGGACCAGGCAAGCTGCTGGACCAGGCAAGCTCCTGGACTAGGCAAGCTCCTGGACCAGGCAAGCTCCTGGACCAGGCACGCTCCTGGACCAGGCAAGCTCCTGGACGAGGCAAGCCCTTTGACCAGGCAAGCTCTTGGACTAGGCAAGCTCCTAACCAGGCAAGCTCTTGGACCAGGCAAGGTCCTGGACCACACAAGCTCCTTGACCAGGCAAGCTCCTGGACCAGGCAAGCTCCTGGACCAAGCAAGCTCCTGGACCAGGCAAGCTGCTAGACCAGACAAGCTCTTGGACCAGGCAAGCTCCTGGACCAGGCAAGCTCCTGGACCAGGCAAGCTCTTGGACCAGGCAAGCTCCTGGACCAGGAAAGCTCCTGGACCACGCAAGCTCCTGGACCAGGCAATCTCCTGAACAGGCAAGATCCTAGACCAGGCAAGCTCCTGGACCAGGCAAGCTCTTGGACCAGGCAAGCTCCTGGACCACGCAAGCTCCTGGACCAGGCAAGCTCCTAGACCAGGCAAGCTCCTGGACTAGGCAAGATCCTGGACCAGGCAAGCTCGTGGACCAGGCCAGCACCTGGACTAGGCAAGCTCCTGGACCAGGCAAGTTCCTGGACCAGGCAAGCTCCTGGACCAGGCAAGCTCCTGGACCAGGCAAGCTCTTGGACCAGGCAAGTTCCTGGACCAGGCAAGCTCTTGGACCAGGCAAGCTCTGGGACCAGGCCAGCTCCTGTACCAGGCAAGCTCCTAGACCAGGCAAGCTCCTTCACCAGGCAAGCTCCTGGACCAGGCAAGCTGCTGGACCAGGCAAGCTCCTGGACCAGGCATGCTCCTGGACCAGGCACGCTCCTGGACCAGGCAAGCTCCTGGACCAGGCAAGCTTCTGGACCAGGCAAGCTCTTGGAGCAGGCACGCTCCTAGACCAGGCAAGCTCTTGGACCAGGCAAGCTCCTGGACCAGGCAAGCTCCTGGAACATGCAAGCTCCTGGACCAGGCAAGCTCCTGGACCAGGCAAGCTCTTGGACCAGGCAAGCTCCTGGACCAGGCAAGCTCTTGGACTAGGCCAGCTCCTGGACCAGGCAAGCTCCTAGACCAGGCAAGCTCCTTCATCAGGCAAGCTCCTGGACCAGGCAAGCTGCTGGACCAGGCAAGCTCCTGGACCAGGCATGCTCCTGGACCAGGCAAGCTCGTGGACCAGGCAAGCTCCTGGACCAGGCAAGCTTCTGGACCAGGCAAGCTCTTGGTGCAGGCACGCTCCTGGACCAGGCAAGCTCTTGGAGCAGGCAAGCTCCTGGACCAGGCAAGCTCCTGGAACATGCAAGCTCCTGGACCAGGCAACCTCCTGGACCAGGCAAGCTCCTGGACCAGGCAAGCTCCTGGACCAAGCAAGCTCCTGGACTTGGCAAGCTCCTGGACCAGGCACGCTCCTGAAACAGGCAAGCTCCTTGACAAGGCAAGCTCCTGGACCAGGCAAGCTCCTGGACCAGGCAAGCTCCTGGACCAGGCAAGCTCCTTGACCAGGCAAGCTCCTAGACCAGGCAAGCTCTTGGACTAGGCAATCTCTTGGACCAGGCAAGCTCCTGGACCAGGCAAGCTCTTGGACCAGGCAAGCTCTTGGACCAGGCAAGCTCCTGGACCAGGCAAGCTCCTGGACCAGGCACACTCCTGGACCAGGCACGCTCCTGGACCAGGCAAGCTCCTGGACCAGGCAAGCTCCTTCACCAGGCAAGCTCCTGGACCAGGCAAGCTGCTGGACCAGGCAAGCTCCTGGACCAGGCATGCTCCTGGACCAGGCAAGCTGCTGGACCAGGCAAGCTCCTGGACTAGGCAAGCTCCTGGACCAGCCACGCTCCTGGACCAGGCACGCTCCTGGACCAGGCAAGCTCCTGGACCAGGCAAGCTCCTGGACCAGGCAAGCTCCTGGACCAGGCAAGCTCTTGGACCAGGCAAGCTCTTAGACCAGGCAAGCTCTTGGACCAGGCAAGCTCTTGGACCAGGCAAGCTCTTGGACCAGGCAAGCTCTTGGACCAGGCAAGCTCTTGGGCCAGGCAAGCTCCTGAACCAGGCAAGCTCCTGGACCATGCAAGCTCCTGGACCAGGCACACTCCTGGACCAGGCACGCTCCTGGACCAGGCAAGCTCCTGGACCAGGCAAGCTCCTTGACCAGGCAAGCTCCTGGACCAGGCAAGCTGCTGGACCAGGCAAGCTGCTGGACCAGGCAAGCTCTTGGACCAGGCAAGCTCCTGGACCAGGCGAGCTCTTGGACCAGGCAAGCTCTTGGACCAGGCAAGCTCCTGGACCAGGCAAGCTCTTGGACCAGGCAAGCTCCTGGACCAGGCAAGCTCTTGGACCAGGCAAGCTCCTGGACCAGGCAAGCTCCTGGACCAGGCAAGCTCCTGGACCAGGCACACTCCTGGACCAGGCACGCTCCTGGACCAGGCAAGCTCCTGGACCAGGCACACTCCTGGACCAGGCAAGCTCTTGGACCAGGCAAGGTCCTGGACCAGGCAAGCTCCTGGACAAGGCAAGCTCCTGGACCAGGCAAGCTCCTGGACCAGGCAAGCTCCTGGACCAGGCAAGCTCTTGGACCAGTCAAGCTCTTGGACCACGCAAGCTCCTGGACCAAGCAAGCTCCTGGACCAGGCAAGCTCCTGGACCAGGCACACTCCTGGACCTGGCACACTCCTGGACCAGGCAAGCTCCTGGACCAGGCAAGCTCCTTCACCAGGCAAGCTCCTGGACCAGGCAAGCTGCTGGACCAGTCAAGCTCCTGGACCAGGCACGCTCCTGGACCAGGCAAGCTCCTGGACCAGGCAAGCTCCTTGACCAGGCAAGCTCCTGGACCAGGCACGCTCCTGGACCAGGCACGCTCCTGGACCAGGCAACCTCCTGGACCTGGCAAGCTCCTAGACCAGGCAAACTCCTGGACCAGGCAAGCTCCTTGACCAGGCAAGCTCCTGGACCAGGCAAGCTCCTAGACCAGACAAGCTCCTGGACCAGGCAAGCTCCTGGACCTCGCACGCTCCTGGACCACGCATGCTCCTGGACCAGGCAAGCTCCTGGACAAGGCAAGCTCATGGACCAGGCAAGCTCCTGGGCAAGGCAAGCTCCTTGACCAGGCACACTCCTGGACCAGGCACGCTCCTGGACCAGGCCAGCTCCTGGACCAGGCAAGCTCCTAGAGCAGGCAAGCTCCTGGACCAGGCAAGCTCTTGGACCTGGCATGCTCCTGGACCAGGCAAGCTCTTGGACCAGGCAAGCTCCTGGACCAGGCAAGCTCCTGGACCAGGCAAGCTCCTGGACCAGGCACGCTCCTGGACCAGGCAAGCTCCTGGACCAGACAAGCTCCTGGACCAGGCAAGCTCCTGGACCAGGCAAGCTCTTGGACCAGGGATGCTCTTGGACCAGGCAAGCTCCTGGACCAGGCAAGCTCTTTGACCAGGCAAGGTCCTGGACCAGGCAAGCTCCTTGACCAGGCAAGCTCCTGGACCAGGCAAGCTCTTGGACCAGGCAAGCTCCTGGACTAGGCAAGCTCCTTCACTAGGCAAGCTCCTGGACCAGGCAAGCTGCTGGACCAGACATGCTCCTGGACAAGGCAAGCTCCTGGACCAGGCAAGCTCCTGGACCAGGAAAGCTCCTGGACCAGGCAAGCTCCTGGACCAGGCAAGCTCAGCTCCTGGACCAGGCAAGGTCTTGGACCAGGCAAGCTCCTGGACCAGGCGAGCTCTTGGACCAGGCAAGTTCCTGGACCAGGCAAGCTCTTGGACCAGGCAAGCTCTTGGACCAGGCCAGCTCCTGTACCAGGCAAGCTCCTAGACCAGGCAAGCTCCTTCACCAGGCAAGCTCCTGGACCAGGCAAGCTGCTGGACCAGGCAAGCTCCTGGACCAGGCATGCTCCTGGACCAGGCACGCTCCTGGACCAGGCAAGCTCCTGGACCAGGCAAGCTTCTGGACCAGGCAAGCTCTTGGAGCAGGCACGCTCCTAGACCAGGCAAGCTCTTGGACCAGGCAAGCTCCTGGACCAGGCAAGCTCCTGGAACATGCAAGCTCCTGGACCAGGCAAGCTCCTGGACCAGGCAAGCTCTTGGACCAGGAAAGATCCTGGACCAGGCAAGCTCCTGGACCAGGCAAGCTCCTGGACTAAGCAAGCTCCTGGACTTGGAAAGCTCCTGGACCAGGCAAGCTCCTGGACCAGGCAAGCTCCTGGACCAGGCAAGCTCCTAGACCAGGCAAGCTCTTGGACCAGGCAAGCTCTTGGACCAGGCATGCTCCTGGACCAGGCAAGCTCTTGGACCAGGCAAGCTCTTGGACCAGACAAGCTCCTGGACCAGGCAAGCTCCTGGACCAGGCAAGCTCCTGGACCAGGCACACTCCTGGACCAGGCACACTCCTAGACCAGGCAAGCTCCTGGACCAGGCAAGCTCCTTCACCAGGCAAGCTCCTGGACCAGGCAAGCTGCTGGACCAGGCAAGCTCCTGGACCAGGCATGCTCCTGGACCAGAAAAGCTCCTGGACCAGGCAAGCTCCTGGACCAGGCACGCTCCTGGACCAGGCACGCTCCTGGACCAGGCAAGCTCCTGGACCAGACAAGCTCCTGGACCAGGCAAGCTCCTGGACCAGGCAAGCTCTTCGACTAGGGAAGCTGTTGGACCAGGCAAGCTCCTGGACCAGGCAAGCTCTTGGACCAGGCAAGGTCCTGGACCAGGCAAGCTCTTGGACCAGGCAAGCTCCTGGACCAGGCAAGCTCCTGGATCAGGCAAGCTCCTGGACCAGGCAAGCTCTTGGACCAGGCAAGCTCTTGGACCAGGCAAGCTCCTGGACCAGGCAAGCTCCAGGACCAGGCAAGCTCCTGGACCAGGCACACTCCTGGACCAGGCACACTCCTGGACCAGGCAAGCTCCTGGACCAGGCAAGCTCCTTCACCAGGCAAGCTCCTGGACCAGGCAAGCTGCTGGACCAGGCAAGCTCCTGGACCAGGCACGCTCCTGGACCAGGCAAGCTCCTTGACTAGGCAAGCTCCTTGACCAAGCAAGCTCCTGGACCAGGCACGCTCCTGGACCAGGCATGCTCCTGGACCAGACAAGCTCCTGGACCAGGCAAGCTCCTGGACCTCGCACGCTCCTGGACCACGCACGCTCCTGGACCAGGCAAGCTGCTGGACCAGGCATGCTCTTGGAGCAGGCAAGCTCCTGGACCTGGCAAGCTCCTGGACCAGGCAAACTCCTGGACCAGGCAAGCTCCTTGACCAGGCAAGCTCCTGGACCAGGCAAGCTCCTGGACCAGACAAGCTCCTGGACCAGGCAAGCTCCTGGACCTCGCACGCTCCTGGACCACGCATGCTCCTGGACCAGGCAAGCTCCTGGACAAGGCAAGCTCCTAGACCAGGCAAGCTCCTAGGCAAGGCAAGCTCCTGGACCAGGCACACTCCTGGACCAGGCAAGCTCCTAGAGCAGGCAAGATCCTGGACCAGGCAAGCTCTTGGACCAGGCATGCTCCTGGACCAGGCAAGCTCCTGGACCAGGCACGCTCCTGGACCAGGCACGCTCCTGGACCAGGCAAGCTCCTGGACCAGGCACGCTCCTGGACCAGGCACGCTCCTGGACCAGGCAAGCTCCTGGACCAGACAAGCTCCTGGACCAGGCAAGCTCCTGGACCAGGCAAGCTCTTGGACCAGGGAAGCTCTTGGACCAGGCAAGCTCTTGGACCAGGCAAGCTCTTGGACCAGGCAAGGTCTTGGACCAGGCAAGCTCCTGGACCAGGCAAGCTCCTGGACCAGGCAAGCTCTTGGACCAGGCAAGCTCCTGGACCAGGCAAGCTCTTGGACCAGGCAAGCTCTTGGACCAGGCAAGCTCCTGGACCAGGCAAGCTCCTGGACCAGGCAAGCTCCTGGACCAGGCACACTCCTGGACCAAGCACACTCCTGGACCAGGCAAGCTCCTAGACCAGGCAAGCTCCTTCACCAGACAAGCTCCTGGACCAGGCAAGCTGCTGGACCAGGCACGCTCCTGGACCAGTCCTGGACCAGGCAAGCTCCTTGACCAGGCAAGCTCCTGGACCAGGCACGCTCCTGGACCAGGCACGCTCCTGGACGAGGCAAGCTCCTGGACGAGGCAAGCTCCTGGACCTGGCAAGCTCCTGGACCAGGCAAACTCCTAAACCAGGCAAGCTCCTTGACCAGGCAAGGTCCTGAACCTGGCAAGCTCCTGGACCAGACAAGCTTCTGGACCAGGCAAGCTCCTGGACCTCGCACGCTCCTGGACCACGCATGCTTCTGGACCAGGCACACTCCTGGACCAGGCAAGCTCCTAGAGCAGGCAAGATCCTGGACCAGGCAAGCTCTTGGACCAGGCAAGCTCCTGGACAAGGCAAGCTCCTGGACCAGGCAAGCTCCTGGGCAAGGCAAGCTCCTGGACCAGGCACACTCCTGGACCAGGCACGCTCCTGGACCAGGCCAGCTCCTGGACCAGGCAAGCTCCTAGAGCAGGCAAGCTCCTGGACCAGGCAAGCTCTTGGACCAAGCATGCTCCTGGACCAGGCAAGCTCTTGGACCAGGCAAGTTCCTGGACCAGGCAAGCTCCTGGACCAGGCAAGCTCCTAGACCAGGCAAGCTCCTGGACCAGGCAATCTCCTGGACCAGGCACGCTCCTGGACCAGGTAAGATCCTGGACCAGGCAACATCCTGGACCAGGCACGCTCCTGGACCAGGCAAGCTCCTGGACCAGGCAAGCTCCTGGACCAGGCTAGCTCTTGGACCAGGCAAGCTCTTGGACCAAGCAAGCTCCTGGACCAGGCAAGCTCTTTGACCAGGCAAGCTCTTGGACTAGGCAAGCTCCTAACCAGGCAAGCTCATGGACCAGGCAAGGTCCTGGACCACACAAGCTCGTGGACCAGGCAAACTCCTGGACCAGGCAAGCTCTTGGACCAGGCAAGCTCCTAGACCAGGCAAGCTCTTGGACCAGGCAGGCTCCTGGACAAGGCAGGCTCCTGGACCAGGCAAGCTCCTGGACCAGGCAAGCTCCTGGACCAGGCAAGCTCCTGAACAGGCAAGCTCCTGGACCAGGCAAGCTGCTGGACCAGGCAAGCTCCTGGACTAGGCAAGCTCCTGGACCAGGCAAGCTCCTGGACCAGGCACGCTCCTGGACCAGGCAAGCTCCTGGACGAGGCAAGCCCTTTGACCAGGCAAGCTCTTGGACTAGGCAAGCTCCTAACCAGGCAAGCTCTTGGACCAGGCAAGGTCCTGGACCACACAAGCTCCTTGACCAGGCAAGCTCCTGGACCAGGCAAGCTCCTGGACCAAGCAAGCTCCTGGACCAGGCAAGCTGCTAGACCAGACAAGCTCTTGGACCAGGCAAGCTCCTGGACCAGGCAAGCTCCTGGACCAGGCAAGCTCTTGGACCAGGCAAGCTCCTGGACCAGGAAAGCTCCTGGACCACGCAAGCTCCTGGACCAGGCAATCTCCTGAACAGGCAAGATCCTAGACCAGGCAAGCTCCTGGACCAGGCAAGCTCTTGGACCAGGCAAGCTCCTGGACCACGCAAGCTCCTGGACCAGGCAAGCTCCTAGACCAGGCAAGCTCCTGGACTAGGCAAGATCCTGGACCAGGCAAGCTCGTGGACCAGGCCAGCACCTGGACTAGGCAAGCTCCTGGACCAGGCAAGTTCCTGGACCAGGCAAGCTCCTGGACCAGGCAAGCTCCTGGACCAGGCAAGCTCTTGGACCCGGCAAGCTCTTGGACCAGGCAAGCTCCTCGACCAGGCAAGCTCTTGGACAAGGCAAGCTCTTGGACCAGGCAAGCTCCTGGACCAGGAAAGCTCTTGGACCAGGCAAGCTCCTGGACCAGGCAAGCTCCTGGACCAGGCAAGCTCCTGGACCAGGCAAGCTCCTGGACCAGGCAAGCTCCTGGACCAGGCAAGCTGCTAGACCAGGCAAGCTCCTGGACCAGGCATGCTCCTGGACCAGGCAAGCTCTTGGACCAGGCAAGCTCCTGGACCAGGCAAGCTCCTGGACCAGGCAAGCTTCTGGACCAGGCAAGCTCTTGGACCAGGCACGCTCCTGGACCAGGCAAGCTCTTCGACCAGGCAAGCTCCTAGACCAGGCAAGCTCCTGCAACATGCAAGCTCCTGGACCAGGCAAGCTCCTGGACCAGGCAAGCTCTTGAACCAGGAAAGCTCCTGGACCAGGCAAGCTCGTCGTCGCGGGCGCCGAACTTTTAGTGCGCGCGAACCAAGCTGAAGTTGCTCTCGTAGGTGTATTTAAAGATGGACCACCCGAATATGCAACAATATTCGCGTCGTTGGATGCTTTTCCCTCCGCCTATAAGGATCCGTGCGCCTCCATGGCATTTGTGGGCGCCGAACTTTTCTGTGCGCGCGAACCAAGCTGAAGTTGCTCTGGTAGGTGTATTTGAACATGGGCCATTCGAATATGCAACAATATTGGGGTCGTTGGATGCTTTCCCCTACGCCTATAGGGATCCGTACGCTTCCTTAGCATTTGGGGGCAGGCACGGCCGTCGTCGCGGGCGCCGAACCTTTCTGTGCGCGCGAACCAAGCTGAAGTTGCTCTGGTAGGTGTATTTGAACATGGGCCATTCGAATATGCAACAATAGCCAGGTCGTTGGATGCTTTCCCATACGCCTAAAGGGATCCGTGCGCTTCCTTAGCATTTGGGGGCAGGCACGGCCGTCGTCGCGGGCGCCGAACTTTTCTGTGCGCGCGAACCAAGCTGAAGTTGCTCTGGTAGGTGTATTTGAACATGGGCCATCTGAATATGCAACAATATTCGGGTCGTTGGATGCTTTCCCCTACGCCTATAGGGATCCGTGCGCTTCCTTAGCATTTGGGGGCAGGCACGGCCGTCGTCGCGGGCGCCGAACTTTTCTGTGTGCGCGAACCTAGCTGAAGTTGCTCTGGTGGGTGTATTTGAATATGGGCCATCTGGATATGCAACAATATTGGGGTCGTTGGATGCTTTCCCCTACGCCTATAGGGATCCGTGCGCTTCCTTAGCATTTGGGGGCAGGCACGGCCGACGTCGCGGGCGCCGAACTTTTCTGTGCGCGCGAATCAAGCTGAAGTTGCTCTGGTAGGTATATTTGAACATGGGCCATTCGAATATGCAACAATATCCGGGTCGTTGGATGCTTTCCCCTACGCCTATAGGGATCCGTGCGCTTCCTTAGCATTTGGGGGCAGGCACGGCCGACGTCGCGGGCGCCGAACTTTTCAGTGCGCGCGAATCAAGCTGAAGTTGCTCTGGTAAGTGTATTTGAACATGGGCCATTCGAATATGCAACAATATTCGGGTCGTTGGATGCTTTTCCCTACGCCTATAGGGATCCGTGGGCTTCCTTAGCATTTGTGTGCAAGCACGGCCGACGTCGCGGGCGCCGAACTTTTCTGTGCGCGTGAACCAAGCTGAAGTTGCTCTGGTAGGTGTATTTGAACATGGGCCATCTGAATATGCAACAATATTAGGGGTCGTAGGATGCTTTCCCCTACGCCTATAGGGATCCGTGCGCTTCCTTAGCATTTGGGGGCAGGCACGGCCGTCGTCGCGGGCGCCGAATTTTTCTGTGCGCGCGAACCAAGCTGAAGTTGCTCTGGTAGGTGTATTTGAACATGAGCCATCTGAATATGCAACAATATTGGGGTCGTTGGATGCTTTCCCCTACGCCTATAAAGATCCGTGCGCTTCCTTAGCATTTGGGGGCAGGCACGGCCGTCGTCGCGGGCGCCGAACTTTTATGTGCGCGCGAACCAAGCTGAAGTTGCTCTGGTAGGTGTATTTGAACATGGGCCATCTCAATATGCAACAATATTCGGGTCGTTGGATGCTTTTCCCTACGCCTATAGGGATCCGTGCGCTTCCTTAGCATTTGGGGGCAGGCACGGCCGTCGTCGCGGGCGCCGAACTTTTCTGTGCGCGCGAACCAAGCTGAAGTTGCTCTGGTAGGTGTATTTGAACATGGGCCATCTGAATATGCAACAATATTGGGGTCGTCGGATGCTTTCCCCTACGCCTATAGGGATCCGTGCGCTACCTTAGCATTTGGGGGCAGGCACGGCCGTCGTCGCGGGCGCCGAACTTTTCTGTGCGCGCGAACCAAGCTGAATTTGCTCTGGTAGGTGTATTTGAACATGGGCCATCTGAATATGCAACAATATTCGGGTCGTTGGATTCTTTCCCCTACGCCTATAGGGATCCGTGCGCTTCCTTAGCATTTGGGAGCAGGCACGGCCGTCGTCGCGGGCGCCGAACGTTTCTGTGCGCGCGAACCAAGCTGAAGTTGCTCTGGTAGGTGTATTTGAACATGGGCCATCTGAGTATGCAACAATATCCGGGTCGTTGGATGCTTTCCCCTACGCCTATAGGGATCCGTGCACTTCCTTAGCATTTGGGGGCAGGCACGGCCGTCGTCGCGGGCGCCGAACTTTTCTGTGCGCGCGAACCTAGCTGAAGTTGCTCTGGTAGGTGTATTTGAACATGGGCCATCTGAATATGCAACAATATTGGGGTCGTTGGTGTCAGACTTATATGCTATAGTCTGTGTAGGCTGTAGTGGGGTAGACTATATGGGGTACAACACTTTTAGGTTTTCCCACTTGTACCCACCTGTTTCCTAGTGCATTCATTCATTGTTCTTTCACATGGTATCAGAGCAGGTTCCCTAGTGGGAACGTTTCCTAGGGCTCACCGAAACTTCGAAAGTTTTTTTTTCCTGCCCGGAGCGCACTTCACCCCTGCCCGAGTCGCGCCCCGCGTCCCCTGCCCTTAGTGGCCCCTTAGCCGCTCCCTCGCGGCCCCTCTCACGGCCCCTCGCGGCCCCTTAGCCGCTCCCTCGCAGCCCCACTCACGGCCCCTCGCGGCCCCTCTATCACGGCCCCTCGAGGCCCCTTAGCCGCTCCCTCGCGGCCCCTCTCACGGCCCCTCGCGGCCCCTCTCACGGCCCCTCGCAGCCCCTTAGCCGCTCCCTCGCGGCCCCTCTCACGGCCCCTCGCGCCCCCCCCCCCCCCTCCGCGGCCGTTCGCGGCCCCTCGCGGCCCCTCTCGCGGCCCCTCCGCGGCCATTCGCGGCCCCTCCGTGGCCGTTCGCGGCCCCTCGCGGCCACTCTCCCGGCCCCTCGCGGCCCTATCGCGGCCCCTCGCGGCCCCTCGTGGCTCGTCGCGGCTCGTCGCGGCCCCTCCGCGTCCCCTCTCCAGGCCCCTCGTGACCCCGTCGCGGCTCCCTCGCGGCCTCGTTGCGGCTCCCGCGTCGCCCCTGCCCGTCGCAACGCCCTGCCCTAACCCGCGCCCTGGAGCAGCCGCCACTTCAGCCCTGCAGCAGCCGCCCCCTGCAGCAGCTGCGCCGCCCCCTGACCGCCGCGGCGCCCTGCCCTAACCCGCGCCCTGCAGCAGCCGCCCCCTGGAGCAGCCGCCACTGCAGCAGCCGCCCCAGGAGCGGCCGCCACTGCAGCAGCCGCCCCTGGAGCAGCCGCCCCTGGAGCAGCCGCCACTGCAGCAGCCGCCCCTGCAGCAGCCGCCCCTGGAGCAGCCGCCACTGCAATAGCCGCCCCTGGAGCAGCCGCCACTGCAGCAGCCGCCCCTGGAGCAGCCGCCACTGCAGCAGCCGCCCCTGGAGCAGCCGCCACTGCAGCAGTCGCCCCTGGAGCAGCCGCCCCTGCAGCAACCGCCCCTGGAGCAGCCGCCACTGCAGCAGCCGCCCCTGGAGCAGCCGCCACTGCAGCAGCCGCCCCTGGAACAGCCGCCCCTGTAGCAGCCGCCCCTGGAGCAGCCACCACTGCAGCAGCCGCCCCTGGAGCAGCCGCCACTGCAGCAGCCGCCCCTGGAGCAGCCGCCCCTGCAGGAGCCGCACCTGGAGCAGCCGCCCCTGCAGCAGCCGCGGAGCCCTCGCCCTGCAGTGGCAGCGGCCTCGCCGTTGCCGCCGTCGTACGCCTGCCCTTCTCGCCACTGGTGAGCACTGCCCTGCCCGTACTGCTGTTACTGCTGCTCTTGCTGCTACTGCTCTTTCTACTGCTACTGCTGCTTCTGGCGTGGCCAGATGCAGCTCCAGCGCCGTCCACGTGAGTCCCTCGCCCCCCAACAGCTTCGTGAGTGGTACGCTAGTTGGGGTTGTAGGGGTGGCCGCGCT
Organism: Closterium sp. Naga37s-1; assembly: GCA_947471745.1. Taxonomy (NCBI): domain Eukaryota; kingdom Viridiplantae; phylum Streptophyta; class Zygnematophyceae; order Desmidiales; family Closteriaceae; genus Closterium; species Closterium sp. Naga37s-1. Next base: position 38,060 of record CANJKZ010000629.1, on the reverse strand, counting down.
ACGACTACTGCTACTGCTTCTACTACTGCTACTGTGGCTACCACTGCTCCTCCTGCTCCTGGCGGTGGCCAGATGCAGCTCCAGCGACGTCCGCGTGAGTCCCTCACGCCCCAGCAGCTTCGTGAGTGGTACGCTACTTGGGGTTGTCGGGGTGGCCGTAGTGGGAGTCGTTCTGGCGTGAGGAGTTCGGGAGCTACTTGTAGTGGCCAGGTGCAGCTGCAGCGTAGTCCGCCCGCGGTCCTTTCGCCCCAGCAGCTTCGTGAGTGGTACGCTCAGCGTGGAGGGTCACGGGGTTCTGCCCGCTGTCCGTACGTCATTCGCACTGGTGCTCGGACTGGTCAGCCCTGCGGGACGTTTGGTCACGCCGAGTCCCGCTGCTTCGCCCGTCTGAGCGACGTCTGGCGTACGGAGTTTGGCGACGCCGCTGAGCTCCCCGACTGGGTGGAGCTGCTTAGGCAGAGGGTAGATATCTATGCTCTTGACTATGATGCTATCCTCACTGCCATGTATGCATTGCCTACTAGTGATGTGGGTGACTGTTACCTGTGTGTTCCGCCTGACCCGGGCATTGAGGCTGCTGCTCTAGGTGCTGGTGAGGCTGCTGCTCTAGGTGCTAGTGCGTCTGCTCCTCCAGGTGCTGGTGAGTCTGCTGCCCCAGGTACTGGTGAGTCTGCTGCCCCAGGTGCTGGTGAGTCTGCTCTCTCAGGTACCACGTCGTCTCAGGTGTTACGCACCTTCACCCTTGACTCGGGTGCTTCCCGCTCCTTCTTTCGAGACCGCACCACACTCACGCCGCTTAGTCGGCCGGTTGCAGTCTCCCTGACAGACCCCTCTGGGGGTCCCGTCCTTGCCCACTTCTCCACTGTCTTACCGTGTCCGGCGGCCCCTTCTGGCTCTCTGTCGGGTCTTTACCTCCCCTCATTCTCTACAAACTTGGTGAGTGGTGCTGACCTACAGGACGCAGGGGTTGACCAGTTCACCCCTGCGCGTCAGCGAGTGACCCACTGTACGTGTGCTAGGATGGGCCGACACTTGGCCACGTTTACCCGTCAGCCGGGGTCGAGCCTGTACACACTGACTGCTGAGTCTCCTCAGGTAGCTGCGTCGAGTCAGGTCTTTGCTGCAGCGTCCAGGTCTGGTCCTGAGTCTGCCCCCTGCTCGTGTCGTCTCCTGTCTCACCAGACTCTCCTCTGGCACCACCGCCTTGGTCACCCCTCCCTGCCTCGTCTCCGAGGCATGGCCTCTCGTTTCCTTGTCTCGGGTCTCCCCCGGTCCCTCCCTTCTCTTCCTCCGGGGCCTGGCCCCACCTGCGTTCCCTGCGTCGAGGGGCGGCAGCGCGCCGCTCCTCACTCCTCCGAGTTTCCTCCGACAGAGGCTCCGCTGCAGACGCTTCACATGGACGTGTGGGGCCCAGCCCGCGTCCGTGGACAGGGTCACGAGCGTAACTTCTTGCTGGTGGTTGACGACTACTCGCGTTTCACCGCAGTCTTCCCCTTGTGCAGCAAGGGTGATGTCACTGAGGTGTTGATCGACTGGATCCGCGCAGCTCGACTCCAGCTCAGAGAGAGTTTCGGCTCGGACTTTCCTGTCTTGCGTCTGCACTCCGACAGAGGCGGTGAGTTTTCCTCTGACCTTCTGCGAGCCTTCTGTCGTGCACAGGGCATCCGCCAGACGTTCACGCTTCCGGCCTCTCCACAGCAAAATGGGATTGCTGAGTGCCGCATTGGCATGGTCATGGACGTCGCTCGCACGTCCATGATCCATGCGGCTGCTCCCCATTTTCTGTGGCCGTTCGCGGTTCAGTACGCGGCGCATCAGATCAACCTTCAGCCCCGAGTCTCCTTGCCGGAGACCTCCCCTACTCTGAGGTGGACGGGGAAGGTTGGCGATGCGTCTGCGTTTCGTGTCTGGGGATCTCGGGCTTTTGTCCGCGACTTGTCTGCGGACAAGCTGTCCCCCCGTGCTGTTCCCTGCGTCTTCCTTGGCTTCCCCCCTGACGCGCCTGGTTGGCAGTTTTACCACCCCACCTCGCGCCGTGTTCTGTCGTCCCAGGACGTCACCTTTGACGAGTCGGTCCCCTTCTACCGGCTCTTCCCCTACCGCACTGCCCCGCTCCCCCCTCCGCCGCTCTTCCTCACGCCAGGTGCTGCCTTGGTAGACCCCTTGCCTCCCCAGGTCCCTGCTCCCTCAGGTGTTTCCCAGGTAGACCCGGTCGAGCCTGTCGAGGTAGCTATCGACTCTGGTCCTGCGCGAGGTACTGAGCGTGCTGAGCCTGGGGGTGCGGAGACTGGGGGTGCTGAGCCTGGGGGTGCGGAGACTGGGGGTGCTGCGCCTGAGGGTGCAGAGACTGGGGGTGCTGAGCCTGGGGGTGCAGAGACTGCAGGTGCTGAGCCTGGGGGTGCTGTCCCTGGGGGTGCGGGTTCTGGAGGTCCTGAGCCTGGGGGTGCTGCGCCTAGGGGAGCTCTCTCTTCCCAGCAGCTACGTGACTGGTACTCTCGGTACTGTCGCGGCCTCCGGGGTGCTGCTGGAGCTGCTGGCGTTGGTCCTGCTGGAGGTGCTGCTGGTGCTGCTGGAGGTACTGGAGCTGCTGGTGCTGCTGTGGGTACAGGAGCTGCTGAGCCTGGAGGTGCTCCTGGCACTGGAGCTGCTGGTGGTGCTGGAGCTGGCGGTCCTGCTGGTGTTGGTACTGGCGGTGCTGCTGGTGCTGGTGCTTCTGAGGGTGCTGGAGTAGGCGCTGCTGGAGCCGGAGGTGCTGCTGGTGTTGGAGCTGGCGGTGCTGCTGGCGCTGGTGCTTCTGAGGGTGCTGGAGTTGGCGCTGCTGGAGCTGGAGGTGCTGCGGGCGCTGGTGCTGCCGCTGGGGGTCCTGGTGTTGTCCCTGCTGTTTCTGGAGTCGCTGCGCGGCCGCGGCCGTACTTCGTTCCGCTCCTTGAGCAGGTTCTTGGTCTCCCGCCTTCTACTGGTCCTCCTCCTCCCTTAGAGTGTCCACAGCCTGACCAGTTCCAGTCACAGTTACAGCCCGCCTCCCCACTGCCTGCTCCTTCTCCCTACACTGGTCCTACTGGAGGTCTTGCTGAGCGTCGTGCGCCTGCGTCTCGTCCTGCGTCGCCTGTTCGTACTGCTCGCACTAGTCGTCGTGTTCCGCGTCAGCGTCCTCCTGCGGTCCCGGGCACGCACCAGATGGCACTGCGTCCTTCCACTGCTCCGCAGCGTGTCCCTTTGCCGTCTCCTCCTGAGTCCTCTCTTCCTGCTCTTGCTGACCCGGAGTCGGACTCTCTTCGTGCTGCCAGTCCTACTGTCACGCGTCTCCTGGCTACTGTTGTCACTTACCCTTCCTTTGAGTCCACTGCTGCGTCTGCCTTAGTTGCTGAGTTGGTCGACTTCGCTGCTCACTGTCGTCTAGACTACGCTGCTAGTCTTGTTGCTGAGTCTGAGTCTGTCTGTCCTCCGTCCGTCGGACAGGCAGGAGGAGTTCCAGTGTTTTGCTGCTGCTTTGCCTCATCTCGTGTCCATGCTGATTGCCCCTGAGGGAGACCCGGATGCACCAGACATCCCGACTCCTCGATCGTACGCTGAGGCGATCGAGGGTCCCTACTCCTCACAGTGGCAGTCAGCCATGGACGCAGAGATGGCTTCCTGGAATTCCACAGGCACCTACGTCGACGAGGTTCCCCCACCTGGGGCGAACATCGTCAGTGGCATGTGGATTTTCAGGGTGAAGCGGCCGCCGGGTTCTCCGCCTGTCTTCAAGGCGCGTTACGTGGCTCGAGGCTTCAGTCAGCGGCAGGGAGTTGACTACTTTCAGACCTTCTCTCCCACCCCGAAGATGACCACTCTTCGGGTGCTGCTGCACATAGCCGCTCAGCGCGACTACGAGCTTCACTCTCTTGACTTCAGCACAGCTTTCTTGCAGGGCAGCCTGCACGAGGAGATCTGGCTGCGCCGCCCACCTGGCTTCACTGGGTCGTTCCCCCCTGGTACCCAGTGGAGCCTCCGGAGGCCAGTCTACGGTCTCCGCCAGGCGCCCCTTGAGTGGCACGACACACTGAGGACTACACTTGCGGCTCTTGGGTTTGCTCCTTCTACTGCCGACCCGTCGCTGTTTCTGCGCACCGACACCTCTTTGCCGCCGTTCTACATCCTCGTGTACGTCGACGACTTGGTCTTTGCCACTGCTGACACTGCTGGACTCGCCCACGTGAAGTCCGAGCTGCAGAAGAGACACACGTGCACAGACTTGGGTGAACTGCGCAGCTACCTTGGCTTGCAGATCACCCGGGACAGAGCACAGCGCACCATCACCCTGACTCAGTCACACATGGTGCAGCAGGTCCTTCAGCGCTTCGACTTCACGTACTCCTCGCCTCAGGCCACTCCTCTGTCTACTCGCCACTCGCTCTCAGCTCTGCCTTCGGATGAGTCCGTAGAGCCGAGTGGCCCGTACCCAGAGCTTGTTGGCTGCCTCATGTACCTGATGACCTGCACTCGACCTGACCTTGCATACCCTCTTAGCATCTTGGCACGCTATGTTGCTCCTGGGAGACACCGACCAGAGCACATGGCTGCAGCGAAGAGGGTGTTGCGCTACTTGTGCAGTACGTCGGGCACGGGGCTAGTGCTTGGAGGGCGGCGTTCAGTGGTCCTCACAGGTCACGCAGACGCTTCTTGGGCTGACGACCAGGCTACGCAGCAGTCGTCACAGGGTTACACCTTCAGCCTTGGTTCTGGCTCTGTTTCGTGGCGGTCTACCCGCTCGTCTTCTGTTCTCGGCTCCAGCTGTGAGGCTGAGATCTACGCGGGGGCCATGGCTGCACAGGAGCTACGCTGGCTCACCTACCTGCTGACTGACCTAGGAGAGCCGCCTCGTTCTCCTCCAGTTCTGTACGTAGACAACAAGGCCATGTTGGCCTTGTGTCGGGAGCACAGACTGGAGCACAGAACGAAGCACATTGCTCTTCGCTACTTCCTTGCTCGTGAGCTACAGCAGCGTGGTCAGCTACGCCTTGCTTGCGTGGCCTCTCAGGCCAACACTGCTGATATCTTTACCAAGGCACTTCAGCCTTGTGATCATCAGCGCTTTTGTACGATGCTAGGTCTTGTGCCTACTTGGCCTCACTTGCTTACTTCTTGACCTTGCTTGTACTGTGTTCTATATATACCTGCACTTGCTTGTTTACCTATATATATATGATCCTGCATGTGAACTGGCCTTGTGGCCTTGAAGCTGTGCTCGGAATGTGTGGTGACGTTGTGATCCACCCTGAGCTTGCTTTGCTTTGCTTGACTGGTCTCGTGACCCCTTGTTCTCCCCCACTTTGCCTATGGGGGTGTGTCAGACTTATATGCTATAGTCTGTGTAGGCTGTAGTGGGGTAGACTATATGGGGTACAACACTTTTAGGTTTTCCCACTTGTACCCACCTGTTTCCTAGTGCATTCATTCCTTGTTCTTTCACAGTTGGATGCTTTCCCCTATGCCTATAGGGATCCGTGCGCTTCCTTAGCATTTGGGGGCAGGCACGGCCGACGTCGCGGGCGCCGAACTTTTCTGTGCGCGCGAATCAAGCTGAAGTTGCTCTGGTAGGTATATTTGAACATGGGCCATTCGAATATGCAACAATATCCGGGTCGTTGGATGCTTTCCCCTACGCCTATAGGGATCCGTGCGCTTCCTTAGCATTTGGGGGCAGGCACGGCCGACGTCGCGGGCGCCGAACTTTTCAGTGCGCGCGAATCAAGCTGAAGTTGCTCTGGTAAGTGTATTTGAACATGGGCCATTCGAATATGCAACAATATTCGGGTCGTTGGATGCTTTTCCCTACGCCTATAGGGATCCGTGGGCTTCCTTAGCATTTGTGTGCAGGCACGGCCGACGTCGCGGGCGCCGAACTTTTCTGTGCGCGCGAACCAAGCTGATGTTGCTCTGGTTGAACATGGGCCATCTGAATATGCAACAATATTAGGGGTCGTAAGATGCTTTCCCCTACGCCTATAGGGATCCGTGCGCTTCCTTAGCATTTGGGGGCAGGCACGGCCGTCGTCGCGGGCGCCGAATTTTTCTCTGGTAGGTGTATTTGAACATGAGCCATCTGAATATGCAACAATATTGGGGTCGTTGGATGCTTTCCCCTAGGCCTATAGGGATCCGTGCACTTCCTTAGCATTTGGGGGCAGGCACGGCCGTCGTCGCGGGCGCCGAACTTTTCTGTGCGCGCGAACCAAGCTGAAGTTGCTCTGGTAGGTGTATTTGAACATGGGCCATCTGAATATGCAACAAAATTGGGGTCGTTGGATGCTTTCCCCTACGCCTATAGGGATCCGTGGGCTTCCTTAGCATTTGTGTGCAGGCACGGCCGTCGTCGCGGGCGCCGAACTTTTCTGTGCGCGCGAACCAAGCTGAAGTTGCTCTGGTAGGTGTATTTGAACATGGGCCACCTGAATATGCAACAATATTGGGGTCGTTGGATGCTTTCCCTTACGCCTATAGGGATCCGTGCGCTTCCTTAGCATTTGGGGGCAGGCACGGCCGTCGTCGCGGGCGCCGAACTTTTCTGTGCGCGCGAACCAAGCTGAAGTTGCTCTGGTAGGTGTATTTGAACATGGGCCATCTAAATATGCAACAATATCCGGGTCGTTGGATGCTTTTCCTTACGCCTATAGGGATCCGTGCGCTTCCTTAGCATTTGGGGGCAGTCACGGCCGTCGTCGCAGGCGCCGAACTTTTCTGTGCGCGCGAACCAAGCTGAAGTTGCTCTGGTAGGTGTATTTGAACATGGGCCACCCAAATATGCAACAATATCGGGTCGTTGGACGCTTTTCCTTACGCCTATAGGGATCCGTGAGCTTCCTTAGCATTTGTGTGCAGGCACGGCCGTCGTCGCGGGCGCCGAACCATTATTTTCTCGCGAACCAAGCTGAAGTTGCTCTGATAGGTGTATTTGAACATGGGCCACCCCAATATGCATCAATATTTGTGTCGCTGGACGCTTTTCCTTACGCCTATAGGGATCCGTGAGCTTCCTTAGCATTTGTGTGCATGCACGGCCGTCGTCGCGGGCGCCGAACTATTCTGTTCTTGCGAACCAAGCTGAAGTTGCTCTGATAGGTGTATTTGATTATGGGCCACCCCAATATGCAACAATATTTGTGTCGCTGGATGCTTTTCCTTACGCCTATAGGGATCCGTGCGCTTCCTTAGCATTTGTGGGCAGGCACGGCCGTCGTCGCAGGCGCCAAACTTTTCTGTGCGCGCGATCCAACCTGAAGTTGCTCTGGTAAGTGTATTTGAACATGGGCCACCCGAATATGCAACAATATTCGGGTCGTTGGATGCTTTTCCCTACGCCTATAGGGATCCGTGGGCGTCCTTAGCATTTGTGTGCAGGCACGGCCGACGTCGCGGGTGCCGAACTTTTCGGTGTGCGCGAACCAAGCTGAAGTTGCTCTGGTAGGTGTATTTGAATATGGGCCACCTGAATATGCAACAATATTGGGGTCGTTGGATGCTTTCCCTTACGCCTATAGGGATCCGTGCGCTTCCTTAGCATTTGGGGGCAGGCACGGCCGTCGTCGCGGGCGCCGAACTTTTCTGTGCGCGCGAACCAAGCTGAAGTTGCTCTGGTAGGTGTATTTGAACATGGGCCACCTAAATATGCAACAATATCCGGGTCGTTGGATGCTTTTTCCTATGCCTATAGGGATCCGTGTGCTTCCTTAGCATTTGGGGGCAGTCACGGCCGTCGTCGCGGGCGCCGAACTTTTCTGCGCGCGCGAACCAAACTGAAGTTGCTCTGGTAGGTGTATTTGAACATGGGCCACCCAAATATGCAACAATATCGGGTCGTTGGACGCTTTTCCTTACGCCTATAGGGATCCGTAAGCTTCCTTAGCATTTGTGTGCAGGCACGGCCGTCGTCGCGGGCGCCGAACCATTATTTTCTCGCGAACCAAGCTGAAGTTGCTCTGATAGGTGTATTTGAACACGGGCCACCCCAATATGCATCAATATTTGTGTCGCTGGACGCTTTTCCTTACGCCTATAGGGATCCGTGAGCTTCCTTAGCATTTGTGTGCATGCACGGCCGTCGTCGCGGGCGCCGAACTATTCTGTTCTCGCGAACCAAGCTGAAGTTGCTCTGATAGGTGTATTTGATTATGGGCCACCCCAATATGCAACAATATTTGTGTCGCTGGATGCTTTTCCTTACGCCTATAGGGATCTGTGCACTTCCTTAGCATTTGTGGGCAGGCACGGCCGTCGTCGCGGGCGCCAAACTTTTCTGTGCGCGCGATCCAACCTGAAGTTGCTCTGGTAAGTGTATTTGAACATGGGCCACCCGAATATGCAACAATATTCGGGTCGTTGGATGCTTTTCCCTACGCCTATAGGGATCCGTGGGCTTCCTTAGCATTTGTGTGCAGGCACGGCCGACGTCGCGGGCGCCGAACTTTTCTGTGCGCGCGAACCAAGCTGAAGTTGCTCTGGTAGGTGTATTTGAACATGGGCCACCCAAATATGCAACAATATTTGGGTCGTTGGATGCTTTTCTCTACGCCTATAGGGATCCGTGCGCTTCCTTAGCATTTGGGGGCAGGCACGGCCGTTGTCGCGGGCGCCGAACTTTTCTGTGCGCGCGAACCAAGCTGAAGTTGCTCTAGTAGGTGTATTTGAACATGGGCCACCCAAATATGCAACAATATTCGGGTCGTTGGATGCTTTTCCCTACGCTTATAGGGATCCGTGCGCTTCCTTAGCATTTGTGGGCAGGCACGGCCGTCGTCGCAGGCGCCAAACTTTTCTGTGCGCGCGATCCAACCTGAAGTTGCTCTGGTAAGTGTATTTGAATATGGGCCACCCGAATATGCAACAGTATTCGGGTCGTTGGATGCTTTTCCCTACGCCTAAAGGGATCCGTGGGCTTCCTTAGCATTTGTGTGCAGGCACGGCCGACGTCGCGGGCGCCGAACTTTTCTGTGCGCGCGAACCAAGCTGAAGTTGCTCTGGTAGGTGTATTTGAACATGGGCCACCCGAATATGCAACAATATTCGGGTCGTTGGATGCTTTTCCCTACGCCTATAGGGACCCGTGGGCTTCCTTAGCATTTGTGTGCAAGCACGGGCGCCGACGTCGCGGGCGCCGAACTTTGGTTCTATCGTTGGTCCGATAGGACCAACTATAGGACCAACTATAGGACCAACTATAGGACCAACTATGCCTTCCCCCTCTCATGCCTTCCCCCTCTCATGCCTTCCCCCTCTCATGCCTTCCCCCTCTCATGCCTTCCCCCTCTCATGCCTTCCCCCTCTCATGCCTTCCCCCTCTCATGCCTTCCCCCTCTCATGCCTTCCCCCTCTCATGCCTTCCCCCTCTCATGCCTTCCCCTTCTCATGCCTTCCCCCTCTCATGCCTTCCCCCTCTCATGCCTTCCCCCTCTCATGCCTTCCCCCTCTCATGCCTTCCCCTTCTCATGCCTTCCCCCCTCTCATGCCTTCCCCCTCTCATGCCTTCCCCCTCTCATGCCTTCCCCCTCTCATGCCTTTCCCCTCTCATGCCTTCCCCCTCTCATGCCTTCCCCCTCTCATGCCTTCCCCCTCTCATGCCTTCCCCCTCTCATGCCTTCCCCCTCCCATGCCTTCCCCCTCTCATGCCTTCCCCCTCTCATGCCTTCCCCCTCTCATGCCTTCCCCCTCTCATGCCTTCCCCCTCTCATGCCTTCCCCCTCTCATGCCTTCCCCCTCTCATGCCTTCCCCCTCTCATGCCTTCCCCCTCTCATGCCTTCCCCCTCTCATGCCTTCCACCTCTCATGCCTTCCCCCTCTCATGCCTTCCCCCTCTCATGCCTTCCCCCTCTCATGCCTTCCCCCTCTCATGCCTTCCCCCTCTCATGCCTTCCCCCTCTCATGCCTTCCCCCTCTCATGCCTTCCCCCTCTCATGCCTTCCCCCTCTCATGCCTTCCCCCTCTCATGCCTTCCCCCTCTCATGCCTTCCCCCTCTCATGCCTTCCCCCATGCCTTCCCCCTCCCATGCCTTCACCCTCCCATGCCTTCCCCCTCTCATGCCTTCCCCCTCCCATGCCTTCCCCCTCCCATGCCTTCCCCCTCCCATGCCTTCCCCCTCCCATGCCTTCCCCCTCTCATGCCTTCCCCCTCTCATGCCTTCCCCCTCTCATGCCTTCCCCCTCTCATGCCTTCCCCCTCTCATGCCTTCCCCCTCTCATGCCTTCCCCCTCTCATGCCTTCCCCCTCTCATGCCTTCCCCCTCTCATGCCTTCCCCCTCTCATGCCTTCCCCCTCTCATGCCTTCCCCCTCTCATGCCTTCCCCCTCCCATGCCTTCCCCCTCCCATGCCTTCCCCCTCCCATGCCTTCCCCCTCTCATGCCTTCTCCCTCTCATGCCTTCCCCCTCTCATGCCTTCCCCCTCTCATGCCTTCCCCCTCTCATGCCTTCCCCCTCTCATGCCTTCTCCCTCTCATGCCTTCCCCCTCTCATGCCTTCCCCCTCTCATGCCTTCCCCCTCTCATGCCTTCCCACTCTCATGCCTTCCCCCTCTCATGCCTTCCCCCTCTCATGCCTTCCCCCTCTCATGCCTTCCCCCTCTCATGCCTTCCCCCTCTCATGCCTTCCCCCTCTCATGCCTTCCCCCACTCATGCCTTCCCCCTCTCATGCCTTCCCCCTCTCATGCCTTCCCCCTCTCATGCCTTCCCCCTCTCATGCCTTCCCCCTCTCATGCCTTCCCCCTCTCATGCCTTCCCCCTCTCATGCCTTCCCCCTCTCATGCCTTCCCCCTCTCATGCCTTCCCCCTCTCATGCCTTCCCCCTCTCATGCCTTCCCCCTCTCATGCCTTCCCCCTCTCATGCCTTCCCCCTCTCATGCCTTCCCCCTCTCATGCCTTCCCCCTCTCATGCCTTCCCCCCCACATGCCTTCCCCCTCTCATGCCTTCCCCCTCTCATGCCTTCCCCCTCTCATGCCTTCCCCCTCTCATGCCTTCCCCTTCTCATGCCTTCCCCCTCTCATGCCTTCCCCCTCTCATGCCTTCCCCCTCTCATGCCTTCCCCCTCTCATGCCTTCCCCCTCTCATGCCTTCCCCTTCTCATGCCTTCCCCCTCTCATGCCTTCCCCTTCTCATGCCTTCCCCCTCTCATGCCTTCCCCCTCTCATGCCTTCCCCCTCTCATGCCTTCCCCCTCTCATGCCTCCCCCCTCTCATGCCTTCCCCCTCTCATGCCTTCCCCCTCTCATGCCTTCCCCCTCTCATGCCTTCCCCCTCTCATGCCTTCCCCCCCACATGCCTTCCCCCTCTCATGCCTTCCCCCTCTCATGCCTTCCCCCTCTCATGCCTTCCCCCTCTCATGCCTTCCCCTTCTCATGCCTTCCCCCTCTCATGCCTTCCCCCTCTCATGCCTTCCCCCTCTCATGCCTTCCCCCTCTCATGCCTTCCCCCTCTCACGCCTTCCCCCTCTCACGCCTTCCCCCTCTCACGCCTTCCCCCTCTCACGCCTTCCCCCTCTCACGCCTTCCCCCTCTCACACCTTCCCCCTCTCACGCCTTCCCCCTCTCACGCCTTCCCCCTCTCACGCCTTCCCCCTCGCACGCCTTCCCCCTCTCACGCCTTCCCCCTCTCACGCCTTCCCCCTCTCACGCCTTCCCCCTCTCACGCCTTCCCCCTCTCATGCCTTCCCCCTCTCACGCCTTCCCCCTCTCACGCCTTCCCCCTCTCACGCCTTCCCCCTCTCACACCTTCCCCCTCTCACGCCTTCCCCCTCTCACGCCTTCCCCCTCTCACGCCTTCCCCCTCTCACGCCTTCCCCCTCTCACGCCTTCCCCCCCTCACGCCTTCCCCCTCTCACGCCTTCCCCCTCTCACGCCTTCCCCCTCTCACGCCTTCCCCCTCTCACGCCTTCCCCCTCTCACGCCTTCCCCCTCTCACGCCTTCCCCCTCTCACGCCTTCCCCCTCTCACGCCTTCCCCCTCTCACGCCTTCCCCCTCTCACTCCTTCCCCCTCTCACACCTTCCCTGTCAACGGGAGTTGTGTGTTGGCCCCGTCCTCGCTTGGGCGGGCCGACGTCGTGGTCGGGTGTGAGGGGAGCAGCCGACCTGCAGCAGTGGGCGAGCTGGTTGACGAGGAGGTCGACCTGCACGGGGGCCACTGCACGGGCGCCGACTTCAGGGTGGCGCCGACTTCAGGGAGGTCGACCTGGGAGGTCGACCTGCGGGGGACGTCAACTTGGTGACGTCAACTTGGAGCAGCCGACTTCGGTGGTCGGCTGACAAGACTTGCTGGTCGACCTGCGGGTGGTCGGCTGACAAGACTTGCTGGTCGACCTGCGGGTGGTCGACCTGACCTGGTGGTCGACGAAGGAGGAGCCGACGTCGACCTTGACTCAGGACGCCGAGCAATTGGGCGTCGGGTAGCTGGGCGTCAACTTCGTGACGCTGACTTCGGGTAGCCGACTTGGGTGGTCGGCCGACAACTGCGCTGGTCGACGAGGAGTAGGTCGACCAGGAATGCTGGTCGACGTGGAGCTGGTCGACCAGGAGTGACGTCGACCTGTAGCTGGTCGACCTAGGGGCGTGGTCGACCTGGTGAGGTCGACTTGGTGGTGGCCGTCGTCTTGAGAGGTCGACCGGCACATACGGGAGCAGCTGGTCGACGTGGTTGCCCGGTCGACCAGGTTACCTGGGTGACGAGGTTCTGCGGAGGAGTGCGACGGTCGCCCAGGCGAAGTTGGCGAGCCCGACCTCGGGGGTGGTATCCCGAGGTCGACGTGGCCGATCAGAAGCAGGCGTCAGCGCGAGGTTGACGTGGTGTGTGCGCTGTGCAGGTGACGAGACTCTGCACGCCAATCATCTGCGCGCACCTACGAAGTGGGTGCGCTGCTGTTCTGCGTGAGCAACGCTGGCACGCCGTCAACCTGCGACGTTGGCACGCCGTCGACCTTGCACTGCTGGAGCGCGGTCGACCAAGTCGTACTGGAACGCGGTCGACCAAGCTGCGCTAGCAGTTGGCCGACCTGAATGTTTGCTCTGATGTAGTCTTGTGATGCCAACTTCATTGTACCATTGTTCTCAACTTTTCCTAGTGGAACTCTTGCCAACTTTCCCCGTGAACTAGCAAGTAGTGTGCGCACAAGGAAACGACTAAGGACTAACGAACGCGGAGATCACACGAGCACCCATGCCTAGCCGTAGTCTAGCTCCCGTTGCAGCAGTTATCTCCGCATGGTGCGGTGAGCGTGGACGGCACACGACTTACCTTTCAGTCAGGTCGACGTAGTGGTCACTTACCTAAGTTGACGTAGGCCGGCAGCCGTACAGTCCCTAACGTGCGCGTAGGAGACACCAAGGTGATGGACACCCTAGAGGGACGGCTGGAGGACGCGAGGAGGCGTCATGAGGCCCAGGAGTATGGGGCAATACCCTGGGCGGTCGTCGAGGCTGGACTCCGTTCCATGTGGGCGACGGAGCATCCCCCTTCCCGACCGGCTTCTCCTCGCCCGGTGACCAACGAAGGCGGCGTCGACGTGGGCGTCAACGCCGGAGGTGGCCAAGTCGGCAGCAGTGCGGGAGGCACGTCGAGGCAGAGAGGTGTGATTCACGCCGATGAAGTCGGCGGTGTTCAGGCGCGAGGGGTGCAGTCGTCGACGGCTGCAGGCTCCTCGCAGGGCGACGTCGGAGGACGACGAAGCGGATTTTCGCCGATGTCGGCGACCCAGGTGACGGCGGGCGGGATTGCACCGAGCTACGGCTACTTCAAATTCGCGCCGGACAGAATCTTGGTCACCCCGCCGCTCGTTGGTCGACAAGACATCCTTACCTGGAAGGAAGCCATTGAGCCCCAGCTGGAGATGGCCGGGCTGATCAACTATGCCCGAGGAGCTGTGGTGACGCCGGACGACCCCGACCTGCGTGCGGAGTTTCGCGCCGTGCAGCTGTTGACCTTCATGGTCATCTCGCGGTGCTGCTCGCCGGGCGTGCAGATCGCCTTGAAGTGGTGTCGGGAGTACCTCAACGCCGGCCACCAGGCGTGGCACTTCATTGAGTCGACCTACCAAGTCACCGACGACTTGTTCATCTCCCAGCTGGAGGGGCAGCTGACGCACCTGCGTATGGGCGACGAGGAGACGGCGACCGACTACTGCAACCGAGCCCGGCGAATTTTCGCCACCATCAGGATGGCCGGCGCGCAGTACTCGATGGCGTCGTACGTCACCCACGTCATGCAGGGGTTGTCGAGCGACGCTCAACAAGGACAACTTGACCTCGTACATCCTGCAGGACGAGGCGATGCAGGAGGCCGAGCGGTCGCAGGAGCTCTTGGCGCAGGCCAACTTCGTCGCCCCGGCGAAGCAAGGAGGTCGACCAGGTCAGCGTGGACAGTCTGGTGGCGGCGGGAGCGGTGGCTGGAAGCCGACCAAGGAGGTCGACAAGAAGTCGACCAAGGACGGCGGTCGAGGAGGAGGAGGTCGACGTCGGGAGTGCTGGATCTGCCACAGCCCCGACCACCTCTCCTTCGAGTGTCCCGACCGCAGTGACTCCGACGACGACGACAAGGGCGGCCGCGGGAGGTCGAGCAATCGTCGTCCTCGTCGAGGAGGAAATCAGCCGCGCAAGGAGAAGCAGTCGACCAAGACGTCGACTTCGGCGAAGGACGCCGACTCCTCTGCTGGCGGCAAGACGCGGGATGACAAGACGGCGTCGTGCTCACTGGTCGGCGTCGTGGAGTCGACCGTCTCGCTGGCGCTGGAGGCCGGAGAGGACTTCCAGGCGGTGGCGGCAGCTGTGCAGGCGAACCCGGAGGTGGTCCTGCTCGACAGCGGCTGCTCCCATCACCTGATGGGGACGAAGGAGGTCTTCGTCGACCTGCAGCCGAGCGGCTCCATCAAGCATGTGCGCGGCTTCAATGGGGCGCTGCAGGACGTCCAGGGCCGTGGCACCGTCGCCCTACAAGGAGAGGCCGGGAAGCAGGTGCTCATCCCCGACGTGCTGTACGTCCCGGGTGTGCGGGCCAACCTGCTGTCGGCCGGCCAGCTGAAGGAGCACGGCGTGAAGCTGCAGGAGGACGGAGACGCCATGCTGCTTGTCTCGGCGGCTGGGGAGGTGCTCGGTCGGGCGACGTACTCCGGGCGAGTCCTCTGCACCGACTTGCGTCCCTGCTCACCGACGTCGACGTCGCCCACGCCGGAGGTCGTGGCTCTACGGGCAATCGTCTCGAAGACGAAGTCGACGCCGGACCGGATGCACGCGAGGCTTGCGCACGTCGGCATGCACACCATCAGGAGCTCGGCGAAGAACGAGGTCGCCATTGGGCTGGACCTCAAGTCGGCGACGGGCGCCGACTCTCCATGTGTCTCGTGCGTCGGCGGGAAGCTGGCGCGGCACACCTTCCCCGATCAAGGCTCCGACGCCGACGACGTGCTGGCCGTCGTGCACATCGACCTGTGCGGGCCGTTCCGCGTGGCTGCCAAGGACGGCAGCTTGTACTTCCTGCTGCTGAAGGACCGCAAGACCCGCTTCGTGTGGGTGAGGCCGGTCGCCAAGAAGTCGGATGTGCTGCTGGAGTTCCAGAAGTGGCTGGTGTTGGTGGAAAGGCAGACGAAGAAGTCGGTGCTGCAGTTGCGCTCGGACCGAGGAGGGGAGTTCCTCGGAAAGAAGTTCACCGACTTCGTGGACGACAAAGGGATCGTCCACGACCTGCCCTGCCCGTACACCCCGCAGCAGAACGGCATGGCGGAGCGGGAAATGCGGACGGTGGTGGAGTCCGTGCGGACGATGCTGCTGCACATGGGTGTGCAGCACCACTGGTGGCACCTCGCTCTGCGGCACCCATCTGGGTCCGCAACTGCCTTGAGCGGTCGACGTTGCCGTCTGGGACGACACCATACCAGCTCCTGACCGGGCAGAGGCCCGACTTGTCGTTGGCGCGAGTGTGGAGCTGCATGGCGCAGTTCCTTGTCCCCGAGCAGCAGCGTGGTGGGAAGCTGCAGCCGAAGGCCCGGTGGGGCCTTCACCTTGGCGTGTCGGCGGCGAGCAAGGGCTGGGAGCTCCTCGACGTCGACGCCAACCGGGTGGTCACCACGTCGGACGTGGTGTTCTACGAGGAGATGTCGCTGGCCGAGTGGAAGTCGGAGCACGGGCCGGTGTCCGGCCGCTCGTCGTCCACCCCGCCCTCTGACACCTCGTCGGCGACGCTGCCGCTGCTTGTCGAGGTCGGTGAGCTTGCTGCTGAGGACGTCGAGGACGTCCGCCCCCCTACCCCTCCCCCTACAACCCCTGCCCCTCCCCTTGTGGCCGACCTGCGTGGGCTGACCTCGGTGTCGGCCTCCGACGATGAGGGGAGTAGTGGGACGTCGCCTTCGGCGCCGGCCAAGAGCATCGCCGGTGGCCGACGTGACGAGCGGCAGGTCGACATGGGATTGAAGCCGACGTCGACAGGGGAGGAGCAGGTCGAGGAGCAGCAGCCGACAGGGGAGCAGGCAGCCGTAAAGCCGACTACGGAGCAGTCGGCGACCGGGCAGTCGGTAGGGGAGCCGACCAAAGGGGAGAGGTCGACCAGGAAGTCGACCGAGGTGCAGCAGGACGACGAGGGCAGCGAAGACGGTGACGCCGGGGAGTCCACCAAGAGTGACGTGGTGGAGGTTCGGCCGGAAACCCGGAATTCGGACAGAGTTCGGAGGCCGCCGGACTTCTTTGTCCCCGCTGCCTTCACCACGGTCTACGACGTCGACGATGACGACGACCTGCTGTACGACGACGCCGAGGACGATGAGGAGTTTCCGGAGCTCGACCCTGACATGCTGGCCGACCCCGAACACCGATGGGACATCTCGACGATGACGGTGAAGGAGGCGTTGGCGAGCTGGAAGGGCCCGGCGGTGAAGGCCGCCATGGAGGAGATCCGCAGCCTCATCAATATGGGCACGTGGGAGCTGGTCGAACGCCCGCCGGGAGTCAACATCATGAAGAATCGGTGGGTGTTGACGACGAAGTACCACGTCGACGACACCGTCGAGCGCGAGAAGGCGAGGCTGGTCGTGAAGGGCTTCACGCAGGTGTACGGCGCCGACTACGACAAGACGTTCGCGCCGGTGGGCAGCTACGTCACCCTGAGGATCTTCCTCAGCATCGTCACCGTCCTCAATCTCAACCTCATGCAGCTCGACATGAAGAACGCCTTCCTGCAGAGCAAGCTCGACCGGGTGCTTTACATGACCCAGCCGGACTACTTCAACGACGGAACCGGCCGGGTCTGCAAGCTGCTGAAGAGTCTGTACGGTCTGAAGCAGTCGCCGCTGTTGTGCTACTTGGCGCTCAACGACGTGCTGGTCGGCGCCGGGTGGAAGAAGAGCCAGGTCGACGAGGCTCTCTACTTCAAGGTCAGCAAGGACGGAGTGGCCTGCTGGGTGGTGGTCTACGTCGACGACCTGCTCGCCGCCAGCAGCAGCACCGAGATGCTGAAGGAGCTGAAGGACCTGCTGGAGTCCGCCTTCGAGCTGCGTGAGATCTCGCCGGTGCAGAAGTACCTTGGGCTGGAGATCGTCCGCGACAGGTCGGCGGGGAAGCTGTGGCTGCACCAGCAGGGCTACGCCGACAAGCTGCGTAGGCGCTTCATCGACGAGGAGGAGACCGGGCGGACTCCGAAGACGCCGGTCTCGGTCGACGCCTACGCCGAGCTCACCTTCGACGACGAGGAGGCGCAGGAGCGACAGGAGGAGGAGTACCGGCAGAAGGTCGGCTCGCTGCAGTTCGCGGCGACGACGACGAGGCCGGATGTCGCCTTCGCCTGCAGCAAGCTGGGGAGCGGCCTCACGGTGAGGAGCGACCAGCACTGGCGCGAGGTCGACCGCTGCCTCGCCTACCTCGCCAACACGCGTGACACCGCCCTGGAGTTCGACGGTGGACCTGAGTCGCTGGAGCTGGTCGGCTACGTGGACGCCGACGACGCCGGTGACAAGCAGAACAGGACGAGCACGGGAGGCTACGTGTTCGTCTACGGAGGGGCCGCGGTCTCCTGGTCGAGCCAGCGCATCAAGTGCGCGACATTGTCGTCGACCGAGTCGGAGTATGTGGCGGCCACGGAAGCCGGGAAGGAGGGACGTCGACTGCGCTTCCTCCTCGCAGAGTTCCAGCAGCTGGATGCTGGGAAGCCGACCGTCCTTCGGGTGGACAACAAGTCGGCCATCACCGTCGCCGAGGGCATGGGGTTGACGGGCAACCTCAAGCACATGGAGCGGCGACAGGCCTGGCTGCAGCACATGGTGAAGCGCGAGAAGTTCTCTCTGCAGTACATCCCGACCGCTGAGCAGCCGGCCGACTTTCTGACGAAGGCGCTGCACTATCCGGCCTTCAACCGGTGCTCCGTCGCAATCGGCCAGGTGCGCTTGGCCGACGTGGGCGACGAAGTTGACGACGTGCAGCAGTAGGTGCCATGCCCTCTTGCATGGCTGGTGCGGTGGACGACGTGCTGTGTGTTGGGTGCACGTCGACGAGCTATTCTCTGTGGAGTACTGCCGTGTGGGCTTGGGGCCCAAGCGTGAACGCGGCAGGAAAGTGTCAACGGGAGTTGTGTGTTGGCCCCGTCCTCGCTTGGGCGGGCCGACGTCGTGGTCGGGTGTGAGGGGAGCAGCCGACCTGCAGCAGTGGGCGAGCTGGTTGACGAGGAGGTCGACCTGCACGGGGGCCACTGCACGGGCGCCGACTTCAGGGTGGCGCCGACTTCAGGGAGGTCGACCTGGGAGGTCGACCTGCGGGGGACGTCAACTTGGTGACGTTAACTTGGGGCAGCCGACTTCGGTGGTCGGCTGACAAGACTTGCTGGTCGACCTGCGGGTGGTCGACCTGACCTGGTGGTCGACGAAGGAGGAGCCGACGTCGACCTTGACTCAGGACGCCGAGCAATTGGGCGTCGGGTAGCTGGGCGTTAACTTCGTGACGCCGACTTCGGGTAGCCGACTTGGGTGGTCGGCCGACAACTGCGCTGGTCGACGAGGAGTAGGTCGACCAGGAATGCTGGTCGACGTGGAGCTGGTGGACCAGGAGTGACGTCGACCTGGAGCTGGTCGACCTAGGGGCGTGGTCGACCTGGTGAGGTAGACTTTGTGGTGGCCGTGGTCTTGAGAGGTCGACCGGCACATACGGGAGCAGCTGGTCGACGTGGTTGCCCGGTCGACCAGGTTATCTGGGTGACGAGGTTCTGCGGAGGAGTGCGACGGTCGCCCAGGCGAAGTTGGCGAGCCCGACCTCGGGGGTGGTATCCCGAGGTCGACGTGGCCGATCAGAAGCAGGCGTCAGCGCGAGGTTGACGTGGTGTGTGCGCTGTGCAGGTGACGAGACTCTGCACGCCAATCATCTGCGCGCACCTGCGAAGCGGGTGCGCTGCTGTTCTGCGTGAGCAACGCTGGCACGCCGTCAACCTGGGACGTTGGCACGCCGTCGACCTTGCACTGCTGGAGCGCGGTCGACCAAGTCGTACTGGAACGCGGTCGACCAAGCTGCGCTGGCAGTTGGCCGACCTGAATGTTTGCTCTGATGTAGTCTTGTGATGCCAACTTCATTGTACCATTGTTCTCAACTTTTCCTAGTGGAACTCTTGCCAACTTTCCCCGTGAACTAGCAAGTAGTGTGCGCACAAGGAAACGACTAAGGACTAACGAACGCGGAGATCACACGAGCACCCATGCAGCCGTAATCTAGCTCCCGTTGCAGCAGTTATCTCCGCATTCCCCCTCTCATGCCTTCCCCCTCTCAAGCCTTCCCCCTCTCATGCCTTCCCCCTCTCATGCCTTCCCCCTCTCATGCCTTCCACCTCTCATGCCTTCCCCCTCTCATGCCTTCCCCTTCTCATGCTTGCCCCCTCTCATGCCTTCCCCCTCTCATGCCTTCCCCCTCTCATGCCTTCCCCCTCTCATGCCTTCCCCCTCTCATGCCTTCCCCCTCTCATGCCTTCCCCCTCTCATGCCTTTCCCCTCTCATGCCTTCCCCCTCTCATGCCTTCCCCCTCTCATGCCTTCCCCCTCTCATGCCTTCCCCCTCTCATGCCTTCCCGCCCTCATGCCTTCCCCCTCTCATGCCTTCTCCCTCTCATGCCTTTCCCCTCTCATGCCTTCCCCCTCTCATGCCTTCCCCTTCTCATGCCTTCCCCCTCTCATGCCTTCCCCCTCTCATGCCTTCCCCCTCTCATGCCTTCCCCCTCTCATGCCTTCCCCCTCTCATGCCTTCCCCCTCTCATGCCTTCCCCCTCTCATGCCTTCCCCTTCTCATGCCTTCCCCCTCTCTTGCCTTCCCCCTCTCATGCCTTCCCCCTCTCATGCCTTCCCCCTCTCATGCCTTCCTCCTCTCATGCCTTCCCCCTCTCATGCCTTCCCCCTCTCATGCCTTCCCCCTCTCATGCCTCCCCCCTCTCATGCCTCCCCCCTCTCATGCCTCCCCCCTCTCATGCCTCCCCCCTCTCATGCCTCCCCCCTATCTTGGAGCTTGCCTGGTCCAAGAGCTTGCCTCGTCCAGGATCTTGCCTCGTCTAGGAGCTTGCCTCGTCCAGGAGCTTGCCTGGTCCAGGACCTTGCCTGGTCCAAGAGCTTGCCTGGTCCAAGAGCTTGCCTGGTCCAGGAGCTTTCCTGGTCCAAGCGCTTGCCTGGTCCAAGAGCTTGCCTGGTCCAGGAGCTTGCCTGGTCCAGGAGCTTGCCTGGTCCAGGAGCTTGCCTGGTCCAGGAGCGTGCCTGGTCCAAGAGCGTGCCTGGTCCAGGAGCTTGCTTGGTCCAGGAGCTTGCCTGGTCCAGGAGCATGCTTGGTCCAGGAGCTTGCCTGGTCCAGCAGCTTGCCTGGTCCAAGAGCTTGCCTAGTGAAGGAGCTTGCCTGATCCAGGAGCTTGCCTGGTCCAGGAGCGTGCCTGGTCCAGGAGTGTTCCGGTCCAGGAGCTTGCCTGGTCCAGGAGCTTGCCTGGTCCAGGAGCTTGCCTGGTCCAGGAGCTTGCCTGGTCCAAGAGCTTGCCTGGTCCAAAAGCTTGCCTGGTCCAGGAGCTTGCCTGGTCCAAGAGCTTGCCTGGTCCAGGAGCTTGCCTGGTCCAGGAGCTTGCCTGGTCTAGGAGCTTGCCTGGTCCAGGAGCGTGCCTGTTCCAGGAGCTTGCCTGGTCCAGGAGCTTGCCTGGTCCAAGAGCTTGCCTGGTCCAGAAGCTTGCCTGTTCCAGGAGCGTGCCTGGTCCAGGAGCTTGCCAGGTCCAGGAGCTTGCTTGGTCCAGGAGCATGCTTGGTCCAGGGGCTTGCCTGGTCCAGGAGCTTTCCTGGTTCAAGAGCTTGCCTGGTCCAGGAGCTTACCTGGTCCAGGAGCTTGCATGTTCCAGAGCTTGCCTGGTCCAGGAGCTTGCCTGGTCCAGGAGCGTGCCTGGTCGAAGAGCTTGCCTGGTCCAGAAGCTTGCCTGGTCCAGGAGCTTGCCTGGTCCAGGAGCTTGCCTGGTCCAGGAGCATGCCTGGTCTAGGAGCTTGCCTGGTCCAGCTGCTTGCCTGGTCCAGGAGCTTGCCTGGTGAAGGAGCTTGCCTGGTCCAAGAGCTTGCCTGGTCTAGGAGCTTGCCTGGTCCAGGAGCTTGCCTGGTCCAGAAGCTTGCCTGGTCCAGGATCTTGCCTGGTCCAAGAGCTTGCCTGGTCCAAGAGCTTGCCTGGTCCAGGAGCTTGCCTGGTCCAAGAGCTTGCCGGGTCCAAGAGCTTGCCTGGTCCAGGAGCTTGCCTGGTCCAGGAGCTTGCCTGGTCCAGGAGCTTGCCTGGTCCAGGAACTTGCCTGGTCCGAGAGCTTGCCTGGTCCAGGAGCTTGCCAGGTCCAGGAGCATGCCTGGTCCAGCAGCTTGCCTGGTCCAGGAGCTTGCCTAGTCCAGGAGCTTGCCTGGTCCAGAAGCTTGCCTGGTCCAGGAGATTGCCTGGTCCAGGAGCATGCCTGGTCCAGGAGCGTGCCTGGTCCACGAGCTTGCCTGGTCCAGGAGCTTGCCTGGTCTAGGAGCTTGCCTGGTCCAGGAGCTTGCCTGGTGAAGGAGCTTGCCTGGTCCAGGAGCTTGCCTGGTCTAGGAGCGTGCCTGGTCCACCAGCTTGCCTGGTCCACCAGCTTGCCTGGTCTAGGAGCTTGCCTGGTCCAGGAGCGTGCCTGGTCCAGGAGCTTGCCTGGTCCAGGAGCTTGCCTGGTCCAGGAGCTTGCCTGGTCCAGGAGCTTGCCTGTTCAGGAGCTTGCCTGGTCCAAGAGCTTGCCTGGTCCAGGAGCTTGCCTGGTCCAGGAGCCTGCCTTGTCCAGGAGCCTGCCTGGTCCAAGAGCTTGCCTGGTCCAGGAGCTTGCCTGGTCCAAGAGCTTGCCTGGTCCAGGAGCTTGCCTGGTCAAGGAGCTTGCCTGGTCCAGGACTGGTCCAGGAGCGTGCCTGGTCCAGGAGCTTGCCTGGTCCAGCAGCTTGCCTGGTCCAATAGCTTGCCTGGTGAAGGAGCTTGCCTGGTCCAGGAGCTTGCCTGGTCCAGGAGTGTGCTTAGTCCAGGAGTGTGCCTGGTCCAGGAACTTGCCTAGTCCAGGAGCTTGCCTGGTCCAGGAGCTTGCCTGGTCCAAGAGCTTGCCTGGTCCAGGAGCTTGCCTGGTCAAAGAGCTTGCCTGGTCCAAGAGCTTGCCTGGTCCAGGAGCTTGCCTGGTCCAGGACCTTGCCTGGTCCAAGAGCTTGCCTGGTCCAGGAGCTTGCCTGGTCCAAGAGCTTCCCTGGTCCAAGAGCTTGCCTGGTCCAGGAGCTTGCCTGGTCCAGGAGCTTGTCTGGTCCAGGAGCTTGCCTGGTCCAGGAGCGTGCCTGGTCCAGGAGCGTGCCTGGTCCAGGAGCTTGCCTGGTCCAGGAGCTTGCCTGGTCCAGGAGCTTGCCTGGTCCAAGAGCTTGCCTGGTTTAGGAGCATGCCTGGTCGAAGAGCTTGCCTGGTCCAGGAGCTTGCCTGCTCTAGGAGCTTGCCTGGTCCAGGAGCTGGCCTGGTCCAGGAGCGTGCCTGGTCCAGGAGTGTGCCTGGTCCAGGAGCTTGCCTTGCCCAGGAGGTTGCCTAGTCCAGGAGCTTGCCTTGTCTTGGAGCTTGCCTGGTCCAGGAGCATGTGTGGTCCAGGAGCGTGCGAGGTCCAGGAGCTTGCCTGGTCCAGGAGCTTGTCTGGTCCAGGAGCTTGCCTGGTCAAGGAGCTTGCCTGGTCCAGGACTGGTCCAGGAGCGTGCCTGGTCCAGGAGCTTGCCTGGTCCAGGAGCTTGCCTGGTCCAAGAGCTTGCCTGGTCCAGGAGCTTGCCTGGTCAAGGAGCTTGCCTGGTCCAGGACTGGTCCAGGAGCGTGCCTGGTCCAGGAGCTTGCCTGGTCCAGCAGCTTGCCTGGTCCAATAGCTTGCCTGGTGAAGGAGCTTGCCTGGTCCAGGAGCTTGCCTGGTCCAGGAGTGTGCTTAGTCCAGGAGTGTGCCTGGTCCAGGAGCTTGCCTGGTCCAGGAGCTTGCCTGGTCCAGGAGCTTGCCTGGTCCAAGAGCTTGCCTGGTCCAAGAGCTTGCCTGGTCCAGGAGCTTGCCTGGTCCAAGAGCTTGCCTGGTCCAGGAGCTTGCCTGGTCCAGGAGCTTGCCTGGTCCAGGACCTTGCCTGGTCCAAGAGCTTGCCTGGTCCAGGAGCTTGCCTGGTCCAAGAGCTTCCCTGGTCCAAGAGCTTGCCTGGTCCAGGAGCTTGCCTGGTCCAGGAGCTTGTCTGGTCCAGGAGCTTGCCTGGTCCAGGAGCGTGCCTGGTCCAGGAGCGTGCCTGGTCCAGGAGCTTGCCTGGTCCAAGAGCTTTCCTGGTCCAGGAGCTTGCCTGGTCCAAGAGCTTGCCTGGTCCAGGAGCATGCCTGGTCCAAGAGCTTGCCTGGTCCAGGAGCTTGCTTGCTCTAGGAGCTTGCCTGGTCCAGGAGCTGGCCTGGTCCAGGAGCGTGCCTGGTCCAGGAGTGTGCCTGGTCCAGGAGCTTGCCTTGCCCAGGAGGTTGCCTGGTCCAGGAGGTTGCCTTGTCCAGGAGCTTGCCTGGTCCAGGAGCATGTGTGGTCCAAGAGCGTGCGAGGTCCAGGAGCTTGCCTGGTCCAGGAGCTTGTCTGGTCCAGGAGCTTGCCTGGTCAAGGAGCTTGCCTGGTCCAGGAGTTTGCCTGGTCCAGGAGCTTGCCAGGTCCAGGAGCTTGCCTGGTCCAGGAGCGTGCCTGGTCCAGGAGCCTGCCTGGTCCAGAAGCTTGCCTGGTCAAGGAGCTTACCTGGTCCAGGAGCTTGCCTGGTCCAGGAGCGTGCCTGGTCCAGGAGCTTGCCTGGTCCCGCAGCTTGCCTGGTCCAGGAGCTTGCTTAGTGAAGGAGCTTGCCTGGTCCAGGAGCTTGCCTGGTCCAGGAGTGTGCCTGGTCCAAGAGTGTGCCTGGTCCAGGAGCTTGCCTGGTCCAGGAGCTTGCCTGGTCCAGGAGCTTGCCTGGTCCAAGAGCCTGCCTGGTCCAAGAGCTTGCCTGGTCCAGGAGCTTGCCTGATCCAGGAGCTTGCCTGGTCCAGGAGCTTGCCTGGTCCAAGAGCTTGCCTGGTCCAGGACCTTGCCTGGTCCAAGAGCTTGCCTGGTCCAGGAGCTTGCCTGGTCCAAGAGCTTCCCTAGTCCAAGAGCTTGTCTGATCCAGGAGCTTGCCTGGTCCAGGAGCTTGTCTGGTCCAGGAGCTTGCCTGGTCCAGGAGCGTGCCTAGTCCAGGAGCGTGCCTGGTCCAGGAGCTTGCCTGGTCCAGGAGCTTGCCTGGTCCAGGAGCTTGTCTGGTCCAGGAGCATGCCTAGTCCAGGAGCATGCCTGGTCCAGCAGCTTGCCTGGTCCAGGAGCTTGCCTGGTCCAGGAAGTTGCCTGGTCCAGGAGCGTGCCTGGTCCAGGAGTGTGCCTGGTCCAGGAGCTTGCCTGGTCCAGGAGCTTGCCTGGTCCAGGAGCTTGCCTGGTCCAAGAGCTTGCCTGGTCCAAGAGCTTGCTTGGTCTAGGAGCTTGCCTGGTCCAAGAGCTTGCCTCTTCCAGGAGCTTGCCTGGTCTAGGAGCTTGCCTGGTCCAGGAGCTTGCCTGGTCCAGGAGCTTGCCTGGTCCACGAGCTTGCCTGGTCCAGGAGCTTGCCTGTTTCAGGAGCGTGCCTGGGCCAGGAGCTTGCCAAGTCCAGGAGCTTGCTTAGTCCAGGAGCGTGCCTGGTCCAGGAGCTTGCCTGGTCGAGGAGCTTGCCTGGTCCAGGAGTTTGCCTGGTCTAGGAGCTTGCCAGGTCCAGGAGCTTGCCTGGTCCAGGAGCGTGCCTGGTCCAGGAGCGTGCCTGGTCCAGGAGCTTGCCTGGTCAAGGAGCTTGCCTGGTCCAGGAGCTTGCCTGGTCCAGGAGCGTGCCTGGTCCAGGAGCTTGCCTGGTCCAGCAGCTTGCCTGGTCCAGGAGCTTGCCTGGTGAAGGAGCTTGCCTGGTCCTGGAGCTTGCCTGGTCCAGGAGTGTGCCTGGTCCAGGAGTGTCCCTGGTCCAGGAGTGTGCCTGGTCCAGGAGTGTGCATTGTCCAGGAGCTTGCCTAGTCCAGGAGCTTGCCTGGTCCAGGAGCTTGCCTGGTCCAAGAGCTTGCCTGGTCCAAGAGCTTGCCTGGTCCAGGAGCTTGCCTGGTCCAAGAGCTTGCCTGGTCCAGGACCTTGCCTGGTCCAGGACCTTGCCTGGTCAAAGAGCTTGCCTGGTCCAGGAGCTTGCATAGTCCAAGAGCTTCCCTGGTCCAAGAGCTTGCCTGGTCCAGGAGCTTGCCTGGTCCAGGAGCTTGTCTGGTCCAGGAGCTTGCCTGGTCCAGGAGCGTGCCTGGTCCAGGAGCGTGCCTGGTCCAGGAGCATGCCTGGTCCAGGAGCTTGCCTGGTCCAGGAGCTTGCCTGGTCCAAGAGCTTGCCTGGTCCAGGAGCATGCCTGGTCCAAGAGCTTGCCTGGTCCAGGAGCTTGCCTGCTCTAGGAGCATGCCTGGTCCAGGAGCTGGCCTGGTCCAGGAGCGTGCCTGGTCCAGGAGTGTGCCTGGTCCAGGAGCTTGCCTTGCCCAGGAGCTTGCCTGGTCCAGGAGCTTGCCTTGTCCAGGAGCTTGCCTG
Source organism: Closterium sp. Naga37s-1 (assembly GCA_947471745.1). Classification (NCBI taxonomy): domain Eukaryota; kingdom Viridiplantae; phylum Streptophyta; class Zygnematophyceae; order Desmidiales; family Closteriaceae; genus Closterium; species Closterium sp. Naga37s-1. Next base: position 11,993 of record CANJKZ010000629.1, on the reverse strand, counting down.
GTCCAGGAGCATGCGTGGTCCAGGAGCGTGCGAGGTCCAGGAGCTTGCCTGGTCCAGGAGCTTGTCTGGTCCAGGAGCTTGCCTGGTCCAGGAGCTTGCCTGGTCAAGGAGCTTGCCTGGTCCAGGATTTTGCCTGGTCTAGGAGCTTGCCAGGTCCAGGAGGTTGCCTGGTCCAGGAGCGTGCCTGGTCCGGGAGCGTGCCTGGTCCAGGAGCTTTCCTGGTCAAGGAGCTTGCCTGGTCCAGGAGCTTGCCTGGTCCAGGAGCGTGCCTGGTCCAGGAGCTTGCCTGGTCCAGCAGCTTGCCTGGTCCAGGAGATTGCCTGGTGAAGGAGCTTGCCTGGTCCAGGAGCTTGCCTGGTCCAGGAGTGTGCCTGGTCCAGGAGTGTGCCTGGTCCAGGAGCTTGCCTGGTCCAGGAGCTTGCTTGGTCCAGGAGCTTGCCTGGTCCAAGAGCTTGCCTGGTCCAAGAGCTTGCCTGGTCCAGGAGCTTGCCTGGTCCAGGAGCTTGCCTGGTCCAGGAGCTTGCCTGGTCCAGGACCTTGCCTGGTCCAAGAGCTTGCCTGGTCCAGGAGCTTGCCTGGTCCAAGAGCTTGCCTGGTCCAAGAGCTAGCCTGGTCCAGGAGCTTGCCTGGTCCAGGAGCTTGCCTGGTCTAGGAGCTTGCCTAGTCCAAGAGCGTGCCTGGTCCAGGAGCTTGCCAGGTCGAGGAGCTTGCTGGGTCTAGGAGCTTACCTGGTCCAGGAGCTTGCCTGGTCCAGGAGCTTGCCTGGTCCAGGAGCTTTCCTGGTTCAAGAGCTTGCCTGGTCCAGGAGCTTGCCTGGTCCAGGAGCTTGCATGTTCCAGGAGCTTGCCTGGTCCAGGAGCTTGCCTGGTCCAGGAGCGTGCCTGGTCCAAGAGCTTGCCTGGTCCAGAAGCTTGCCTGGTCCAGGAGCTTGCCTGGTCCAGGAGCTTGCCTGGTCCAGGAGCTTGCCTGGTCCAGGAGCATGCCTGGTCCAGGAGCTTGCCTGGTCTAGCAGCTTGCCTGGTCCAGGAGCTTGCCTGGTCCAGGAGCTTGCCTGGTCCAGGAGCTTGCCTGGTCCAGGAGCTTGCCTGGTCCAAGAGCTTTCCTGGTCCAGGAGCTTGCCTGGTCCAAGAGCTTGCCTGGTCCAAGAGCTTGCCTGGTCCAGGAGCTTGCCTGGTCCAAGAGCTTGCATGGTCCAAGTGCTTGCCTGGTCCAGGAGCTTGCCTGGTCCAGGAGCTTGCCTGGTCCAGGAACTTGCCTGGTCCAGGAGCTTGCCTAGTCCAGGTGCTGGCCTGGTCCACGAGCTTGCCTGGTCCAGGATCTTGCCTGGTCCAGGAGCTTGCCTGGTCTAGGAGCTTGCCTGGTCCAGGAGCTTGCCTGGTCCAGAAGCTTGCCTGGTCCAAGAGCTTGCCTGTTCCAGGAGCTTGCCTGGTCTAGGATCTTGCCTGTTCAGGAGATTGCCTTGTCCAGGAGCTTGCGTGGTCCAGGAGCTTGCCTGGTCCAGGAGCTTGCCTGGTCCAAGAGCTTGCCTGGTCCAAGAGCTTGTCTGGTCTAGCAGCTTGCCTGGTCCAGGAGCTTGCCTGGTCCAGGAGCTTGCCTGGTCCAGGAGCTTGCCTGGTCAAGGAGCTTGTGTGGTCCAGGACCTTGCCTGGTCCAAGAGCTTGCCTGGTTAGGAGCTTGCCTAGTCCAAGAGCTTGCCTGGTCAAAGGGCTTGCCTCGTCCAGGAGCTTGCCTGGTCCAAGAGCTAGCCTGGTCCAGGAGCTTGCCTGGTCCAGCAGCTTGCCTGGTGAAGGAGCTTGCCTGGTCTAGGAGCTTGCTTGGTACAGGAGCTGGCCTGGTCCAAGAGCTTGCCTGGTCCAGGAGCTTGCCTGGTCTAGGAGCTTGCCTAGTCCAGGAGCATGCCTGGTCCAGGAGCTTGCCTGGTCCAGGAGCTTGCCTGGTCCAGGAGCATGCCTGGTCCAGGATCTTGCCTGGTCCAGGATCTTGCCTGGTCCAGGACCGTGCCTGGTCCAAGAGCTTGCCTGGTCTTGGAGCTTGCCTGGTCCAGGAGCTTGCTTGGTCCAGGAGCTTGCCTGGTCCAGGAGCTTGCCTGGTATAGGAGCTTTCCTGGTCTAGGAGCTTGCCTGGTCCAGGAGCTTGTCTGGTCCAGGAGCTTGCCTGATCCAGGATCTTGCCTGGTCCAGGATCTTGCCTAGTCCTGGAGCGTGCCTGGTCCAGGAGATTGCCTGGTCCAGGAGCTTGCCTGTTCCAGGAGCTTGCCTAGTCCAAGAGCTTGCCTGGTCAAGAGCTTGCCTGGTCCAGGAGCTTGCCTGGACCAAGAACTTGCCTGGTCCAAGAGCTTGCCTGGTCCAGGAGCTTGCCTGGTCCAGGAGCTTGCCTGATCCAGGAGCTTGCCTGGTCCAGGAGCTTGCCTGGTCCAGGAGCTGGCCTGGTCCACGAGCTTGCCTGGTCCAGGAGCTTGCCTGGTCCAGGAGCTTGCCTGGTCTAGGAGCTTGCCTGGTCCAGGAGCTTGCCTGGTCCAGGAGCTTGCCTGGTCCAGGAGCTTGCCTGGTCCAGGAGCTTGCCTGGTCCAGGATCTTGCCTGTTCAGGAGCTTGCCTGGTCCAAGAGCTTGCATGGTCCAGGAGCTTGCCCTTCCATCACCCCGCCCCATTCTCCCTCCTTCCATCACCCCGCCCCATTCTCCCTCCATCCATCACTCCGCCCCATTCTCCTGCTTTCCATCACCCCGCCCCATTCTCCCGCTTTCCATCACCCCGCCCCATTCTCCCGCTTTCCATCACCCCGCCCCATTCTCCCGCTTTCCATCACCCCGCCCCATTCTCCCGCTTTCCATCACCCCGCCCCATTCTCCCGCTTTCCATCACCGTGCCCCATTCTCCCGCCTTCCATCACCCCGCCCCATTCTCCCTCCTTCCATCACCCCGCCCCATTCTCCCGCCTTCCATCACCCCACCCAATTCTCCCACTTTCCATCACCCCGCCCCATTCTCCCTCTTTCCATCACCCCGCCCCATTCTCCCGCTTTCCATCACCCCGCCCCATTCTCCCGCTTTCCATCACCGCGCCCCATTCTCCCACTTTCCATCACCCCGCCCCATTCTCCCTCCTTCCATCACCCCGTCCCATTCTCCCGCTTTCCATCACCCCACCCCATTCTCCCTCCTTCCATCACCCCGCCCCATTCTCCCTCCTTCCATCACCCCGCCCCATTCTCCCGCTTTCCATCACCCCGCCCCATTCTCCCTCCTTCCATCACCGCGCCCCATTCTCCCTCCTTCCATCACCCCGCCCCATTCTCCCGCTTTCCATCACCCCGCCCCATTCTCCCGCTTTCCATCGCCTCATTCTCCCGCTTTCCATCACCCCGCCCCATTCTCCTGCTTTCCATCACCCCGCCCCATTCTCCCGCTTTCCATCACCCCGCCCCATTCTCCCGCTTTCCATCACCTTGCCCCATTCTCCCTCCTTCCATCACCCCGCCCCATTCTCCCGCTTTCCATCACCCCGCCCCATTCTCCCTCCTTCCACCAACCCGCCCCATTCTCCCTCCTTCCATCACCCCGCCCCATTCTCCCTCCTTCCATCACCCCGCCCCATTCTCCCTCCTTCCATCACCCCGCCCCATTCTCCCTCCTTCCATCACCCCGCCCCATTCTCCCTCCTTCCATCACCCCGCCCCATTCTCCTGCTTTCCATCACCCCGCCCCATTCTCCCGCTTTCCATCACCCCGCCCCATTCTCCTGCTTTCCATCACCCTGCCCCATTCTCCCGCTTTCCATCACCCCACCCCATTCTCCCGCTTTCCATCACCCCGCCCCATTCTCCCGCTTTCCATCACCCCGCCCCATTCTTCTGCCTTCCATCACCCCGCCCCATTCTCCCTCCTTCCATCACCCCGCCCCATTCTCCCGCCTTCCATCACCCCACCCAATTCTCCCGCTTTCCATCACCCCGCCCCATTCTCCCGCTTTCCATCACCCCGCCACATTCTCCCGCTTTCCATCAGCCTGCCCCATTCTCCCGCTTTCCATCACCCCGCCCCATTCTCCCGCTTTCCATCACCCCGCCCAATTCTCCCTCCTTCCATCACCCCGCCACATTCTCCCTCCTTCCATCACCCCGCCCCATTCTCCCTCCTTCCATCACCCCGCCCCATTCTCCCTCCTTCCATCACCCCGCCCCATTCTCCCGCTTTCCATCACCCCGCCCCATTCTCCCGCTTTCCATCACCCCGCCCCATTCTCCCGCCTTCCATCACCCCGCCCCATTCTCCCTCCTTCAATCACCCCGCCCCATTCTCCCTCCTTCCATCACCCCGCCCCATTCTCCCTCCTTCCATCACCCGCCCCATTCTCCCTCCTTCCATCACCCCGCCCCATTCTCCCTCCTCATCACCCCGCCCCATTCTCCCGCTTTCCATCACCCCGCCCCATTCTCCCGCTTTCCATCACCCCGCCCCATTCTCCCGCTTTCCATCACCCCGCCCCATTCTCCCGCTTTCCATCACCCCGCCCCAATTCTCCCGCTTTCCATCACCCCGCCCCAATTCTCCCGCTTTCCATCACCCCGCCCCATTCTTCCGCTTTCCATCACCCCGCCCCATTCTCCCTCTTTCCATCACCCCGCCCCATTCTCCCTCCTTCCATCACCCCGCCCCAATCTCCCTCCTTCCATCACCCAGCCCCATTCTCCCGCTTTCCATCACCCCGCCCCATTCTCCCGCTTTCCATCACACCACCCCATTCTCCCGCTTTCCATCACCCCACCCCATTCTCCCGCTTTCCATCACCCCTCCCCATTCTCCCGCTTTCCATCACCGCGCCCCATTCTCCCGCTTTCCATCACCACGCCCCATTCTCCCGCTTTCCATCACCCCACCCCATTCTCCCGCTTTCCACCACCCCGCCCCATTCTCCCGCTTTCCATCACCCCGCCCCATTCTCCCGCTTTCCATCACCCCGCCCCATTCTCCCGATTTCCATCACCACGCCCCATTCTCCCACTTTCCATCACCCCGCCCCCTTCTCCCTCCTTCCATCACCCCGCCCCATTCTCTCGCTTTCCATCACCCTGCCCCATTCTCCCGCTTTCCATCACCCCCGCCCCATTCTCCCGCTTTCCATCACCCCGCTCCATTCTCCCTCCTTCCATCACCCCGGCCCATTCTCCCGCTTTCCATCACCCCGCCCCATTCTTCCGCTTTCCATCACCCCACCCCATTCTCCCGCTTTCTATCACCCCGCCCCATTCTCCCTCCTTCCATCACCCCGCCTCATTCTCCCGCTTTCCATCACCCCGCCCCATTCTCACGCTTTCCATCACCCCGCCCCATTCTCCCGCTTTCCATCAACCTGCCCCATTCTCCCGCTTTCCATCACCCCGCCCCATTCTCCCTCGTTCCATCACCCTGCCCCATTCTCCCGCTTTCCATCACCCCGCCCCATTCTCACGCTTTCCATCACCCCGCCCCATTCTCCCCCTTTCCATCACCCCGCCCCATTCTCCCTCCTTCCATCACCCCGCCTCATTCTCCCTCCTTCCATCACCCCGCCCCATTCTCCCGTTTTCCATCACCCCGCCCCATTATCCCGCTTTCCATCACCCTGCCCAATTCTCCCGCTTTCCATCACCCCGCCCCATTCTCCTGCTTTTCATCACCCCGCTCCATTCTCCCTTTTTCCATCACCCCGCCCCATTCTCCCGCTTTCCATCACCCCGCCCAATTCTCCCGCTTTCCATCACCCGCCCCATTCTCCCGCTTTCCATCACCCCGCCCCATTCTCCCACTTTCCATTACCCCGCCCCATTCTCCCGCTTTCCATCACCCCGCCCCATTCTCCCGCTTTCCATCACCCCGCCCCATTCTCCCGCTTTCCATCACCCCGCCCCATTCTCCCGCTTTTCATCACCCCACCCCATTCTCCCGCTTTCCACCACCCCACCCCATTCTCCCGCTTTCCACCACCCCGCCCCATTCTCCCGCTTTCCATCTTCCCGCCCCATTCTCCCTCCTTCCATCACCCCGCCCCATTCTCCCGCTTTCCATCACCCTGCCCCATTCTCCCGCTTTCCATCACCCCGCCCCATTCTCCCGCTTTCCATCACCCCGCCCCATTCTCCCTCCTTCCATCACCCCGCCACATTCTCCCCACTTTCCATCACCCCGCCCCATTCTCCCGCTTTCCATCACCCCGCCCCATTCTCCCGCCTTCCATCACCCCGCCCCATTCTCCCTCCTTCAATCACCCCGCCCCATTCTCCCTCCTTCCATCACCCCGCCCCATTCTCCCTCCTTCCATCACCCCGCCCCGTTCTCCCGCTTTCCATCACCCCGCCCCATTCTCCCGCTTTGCATCACCCTACCCCATTCTCCTGCTTTCCATCACCCCGCCCCATTCTCCCGCTTTCCATCACCCAGCCCATTCTCCCGCTTTCCATCACCCCGCCCCATTCTCCCGCTTTCCATCACCCCGCCCCATTCTCCCGCCTTCCATCACCCCGCCCCATTCTCCCTCCTTCCATCACCTCGCCCCATTCTCCCGCCTTCCATCACCCCGCCCAATTCTCCCGCTTTCCATCACCCCGCCCCATTCTCCCGCTTTCCATCAACCCGCCACATTCTCCCGCTTTCCATCACCCCGCCCCATTCTCCCGCTTTCCATCACCCCGCCCCATTCTCCCTCCTTCCATCACCCCGCCCCATTCTCCCGTTTTCCATCACCCCGCCCCATTATCCCGCTTTCCATCACCCCGCCCCATTCTCCCGCTTTCCATCACCCCGCCCCATTCTCCCGCTTTTCATCACCCCGCCCCATTCTCCCTTTTTCCATCACCCCGCCCCATTCTCCCGCCTTCCATCACCCCGCCCCATTCTCCCGCTTTTTATCACCCCGCCCCATTCTCCCGTCTTCCATCACCCCGCAACATTCTCCCGCTTTCCATCACCCCGCCCCATTCTCCCGCTTTCCATCAACCCGCCACATTCTCCTGCTTTCCATCACCCCCGCCCCATTCTCCCGCTTTCCATCACCCCGCCCCATTCTCCCTCCTTCCATCACCCCGCCCCATTCTCCCGTTTTCCATCACCTCGCCCCATTATCCCGCTTTCCATCACCCCGCCCCATTCTCCCGCTTTCCATCACCCCGCCCCATTCTCCCGCTTTTCATCACCCCGCCCCATTCTCCCTTTTTCCATCACCCCGCCCCATTCTCCCGCCTTCCATCACCCCGCCCCATTCTCCCGCTTTTTATCACCCCGCCCCATTCTCCCGCCTTCCATCACCCCGCCCCATTCTCCCGTTTTTATCACCCAGTCCCATTCTCCCGTTTTCCATCACCCCGCCCCATTCTCCCGCTTTCCATCACCCCGCCCCATTCTCCCGCTTTCCATCACCCCGCCCCACTCTCCCGCTTTCCATCACCCCGCCCCATTCTCCCGCTTTCCATCACCACGCCCCATTCTCCCGCTTTCCATCACCCCGCCCCATTCTCCCGCTTTTCATCACCCCGCCCTATTCTCCCTTTTTGCATCACCCCGCCCCATTCTCCCGCCTTCCATCACCCCGCCCCATTCTCCCGCTTTTTATCACCCCGCCCCATTCTCCCGCCTTCCATCACCCCGCCCCATTCTCCCGTTTTTATCACCCAGTCCCATTCTCCCGTTTTCCATCACCCCGCCCCAATTCTCCCGCTTTCCATCACCCCGCCCCATTCTCCCGCTTTCCATCACCCCGCCCCATTCTCCCGCTTTCCATCACCCCGCCCCATTCTCCCTCCTTCCATCACTCCGCCCCATTCTCTCGCTTTCCATCACCCTGCCCCATTCTCCCGCTTTCCATCACCCCGCCCCATTCTCCCGCTTTTCATCACCCCGCCCCATTCTCCCTCCTTCCACCACCCCGCCCCATTCTCCCGCTTTCCATCACCCCGCCCCATTCTCCCGCTTTCCATCACCCCACCCCATTCTCCCGCTTTTCATCACCCCGCCCCATTCTCCCTCCTTCCATCACCCCGCCTCATTCTCCCGCTTTCAATCACCCCGCCCCATTCTCACGCTTTCCATCACCCCGCCCCATTCTCCCGCTTTCCATCAACCCGCCCCATTCTCCCGCTTTCCATCACCCCGCCCCATTCTCCCTCGTTCCATCACCCTGCCCCATTCTCCCGCTTTCCATCACCCCGCCCCATTCTCACGCTTTCCATCACCCCGCCCCATTCTCCCCCTTTCCATCACCCCGCCCCATTCTCCCTCCTTCCATCACCCCGCCTCATTCGCCCTCCTTCCATCACCCCGCCCCATTCTCCCCGTTTTCCATCACCCCGCCCCATTATCCCGCTTTCCATCACCCTGCCCCATTCTCTCCCCGCTTTCCATCACCCCGCCCCATTCTCCCGCTTTTCATCACCCCGCCCCATTCTCCCTTTTTCCATCACCCCGCCCCATTCTCCCGCTTTCCATCACCCCGCCCCATTCTCCCGCCTTCCATCACCCCGCCCCATTCTCCCGCTTTCCATCACCCCGCCCCATTCTCCCGCTTTCCATCACCCCGCCCCATTCTCCCTCCCATCACCCCGCCCCATTCTCCCGCTTTCCATCAGCCTGCCCCATTCTCCCGCTTTCCATCACCCCGCACCATTCTCCCGCTTTCCATCACCCCGCCCCATTCTCCCTCCTTCCATCACCCCGCCACATTCTCCCTCCTTCCATCACCCCGCCCCATTCTCCCTCCTTCCATCACCCCGCCCCATTCTCCCGCTTTCCATCACCCCGCCCCATTCTCCCGCTTTCCATCACCCCGCCCCATTCTCCCGCCTTCCATCACCCCGCCCCATTCTCCCTCCTTCAATCACCCCGCCCCATTCTCCCTCCTTCCATCACCCCGCCCCATTCTCCCTCCTTCCATCACCCCGCCCCATTCTCCCGATTTCCATCACCCCGCCCCATTCTCCCTCCTTCCATCACCCCGCCACATTCTCCCTCCTTCCATCACCCCGCCCCATTCTCCCTCCTTCCATCACCCCGCCCCATTCTCCCGCTTTCCATCACCCCGCCCCATTCTCCCGCTTTCCATCACCCCGCCCCATTCTCCCGCCTTCCATCACCCCGCCCCATTCTCCCTCCTTCCATCACCCCGCCCCATTCTCCCGCTTTCCATCACCCCGCCCCATTCTCCCTCCTTCCATCACCCCGCCCCATTCTCCCTCCTTCCATCACCCCGCCCCAATCTCCCGCTTTCCATCACCCAGCCCCATTCTCCCGCTTTCCATCACCTCGCCCCATTCTCCCGCTTTCCATCACCCCGCCCCATTCTCCCGCTTTCCATCACCCTCCCCATTCTCCCGCTTTCCATCACCCCGCCCCATTCTCCCGCTTTCCATCACCACGCCCCATTCTCCCGCTTTCCATCACCCCACCCCATTCTCCCGCTTTCCACCACCCCGCCCCATTCTCCCGCTTTCCATCACCCCGCCCCATTCTCCCGCTTTCCATCACCCCGCCCCATTCTCCCGCTTTCCATCACCACGCCCCATTCTCCCACTTTCCATCACCCCGCCCCATTCTCCCTCCTTCCATCACCCCGCCCCATTCTCTCGCTTTCCATCACCCTGCCCCATTCTCCCGCTTTCCATCACCCCGCCCCATTCTCCCGCTTTCCATCACCCCGCCCCATTCTCCCTCCTTCCATCACCCCGCCCCATTCTCCCGCTTTCCATCACCCCGCCCCATTCTCCCGCTTTCCATCACCCCACCCCATTCTCCCGCTTTCCATCACCCCGCCCCATTCTCCCGCTTTCCATCACCCCGCCCCACTCTCCCGCTTTCCATCACCCCGCCCCATTCTCCCGCTTTCCATCACCACGCCCCATTCTCCCGCTTTCCATCACCCCGCCCCATTCTCCCTCCTTCCATCACCCCGCCCCATTCTCTCGCTTTCCATCACCCTGCCCCATTCTCCCGCTTTCCATCACCCCGCCCCATTCTCCCGCTTTCCATCACCCCGCCCTATTCTCCCTCCTTCCATCACCCCGCCCCATTCTCCCGCTTTCCATCACCCCGCCCCATTCTCCCGCTTTCCATCACCCCACCCCATTCTCCCGCTTTTCATCACCCCGCCCCATTCTCCCTCCTTCCATCACCCCGCCTCATTCTCCCGCTTTCCATCACCCCGCCCCATTCTCACGCTTTCCATCACCCCGGCCCATTCTCCCGCTTTCCATCAACCCGCCCCATTCTCCCGCTTTCCATCACCCCGCCCCATTCTCCCTCGTTCCATCACCCTGCCCCATTCTCCCGCTTTCCATCACCCCGCCCCATTCTCACGCTTTCCATCACCCCGCCCCATTCTCCCCCTTTCCATCACCCCGCCCCATTCTCCCTCCTTCCATCACCCCGCCTCATTCTCCCTCCTTCCATCACCCCGCCTCATTCTCCCTCCTTCCATCACCCCGCCCCATTATCCTGCTTTCCATCACCCTGCCCCATTCTCCCGCTTTCCATCACCCCACCCCCATTCTCCCGCTTTTCATCACCCCGCCCCATTCTCCCTCCTTCCATCACCCCGCCTCATTCTCCCGCTTTCCATCACCCTGCCCCATTCTCACGCTTTCCATCACCCCGGCCCATTCTCCCGCTTTCCATCAACCCCGCCCATTCTCCCGCTTTCCATCACCCCGCTCCATTCTCCCTCGTTCCATCACCCTGCCCCATTCTCCCGCTTTCCATCACCCCGCCCCATTCTCACGCTTTCCATCACCCCGCCCCATTCTCCCCCTTTCCATCACCCCGCCCCATTCTCCCTCCTTCCATCACCCCGCCTCATTCTCCCTCCTTCCATCACCCCGCCTCATTCTCCCTCCTTCCATCACCCCGCCCCATTATCCCGCTTCCATCACCCCGCCCCATTATCCCGCTTTCCATCACCCGCCCCATTCTCCCGCTTTCCATCACCCCGCCCCATTCTCCCGCTTTCCATCACCCCGCCCCATTCTCCCGCTTTCCATCACCCCGCCCCATTCTCCCTCCTTCCATCACCCCGCCCCATTCTCCCTCCTTCCATCACCCGGCCCCATTCTCCCGCTTTCCATCACCCCGCCCCATTCTCCCGCTTTCCATCACCCCGCCCCATTCTCCCGCTTTCCATCACCCCGCCCCCTTCTCCCTCCTTCCATCACCCCGCCCCATTCTCCCGCTTTCCATCACCCTGCCCCATTCTCCCGCTTTCCATCACTCTGCCCCATTCTCCCTCTTCCATCACCCCGCCCCATTCTCCCTCCTTCCATCACCCCGCCCCATTCTCCCGCTTTCCATCACCCCGCCCCATTCTCCCGCTTTCCATCACCCCGCCCCATTCTCCCGCTTTCCATCAACCCGCCCCATTCTCCTGCTTTCCATCACCCCGCCCTATTCTCCCTCCTTCCATCACCCCGCCCCATTCTCCCGCTTTCCATCACCCCGTCCCATTCTCCCGCTTTCCATCCACCCCGCCCCATTCCTCCCGCTTCCATCACCCCTGCCCCATTCTCCCGCTTTTTCCATCACCCGCCCCATTCTCCAGCTTTCCATCACCCGCCCCACTTCTCCCGCCCTTCCATCACCCCGCCCCAATTCTCCCGCTTTCCATCACCCCGCCCCTTCTACCCGCTTTCCATCACCCCGGCCCCAGTTCTCCCGCTTTCCATCACCCCACCCCATTCTCCCGCTTTTCATCACCCCGCGCCATTCTCCCTCCGCTTCCATCAGTACACCGGCCTTCATTCTTCCCGCTTTCCATCACCCCGCCCCATTCTCACGGCTGTTCCATCACCCCGCCCCATTCTCCCGACTATTTCCATCAACCAGGCCCAATTCTCCCGCTTCCATTCCATCCCCGCCCCATTCTCCCCTCGTTCCATCACCTTGCCCCATTCTCCCGCTTCCCTCACCCCGCCCCATTCTCCACGCTTTCCATCACCCCAGCCCCATTCTCCCCTTTCCATCACCCCGCCCCATTCTC